>JAOTAV010017485.1:0-52185 GCA_026546445.1 Cyclargus thomasi
CCCTGAGATCATATCAAAGGGTTTTCGTGGTTGGATACCGCTGTCGATCCTGGCGACACAGGAGATGCAGTGGTGGGCCAAAGCCCGTTTAAAAATTATTATGATCGTTTACTAACAACTACCTTGTCAACTACATATCTCTATCTTGCTATTTGATTTGTTTCATAGTTAATCTTAGTTGCTTAGGAGCTAATAAGAAGACTTGCACCTTTGCCCTGCAGTGAAGCAGCATAGACACACATATATAAGGTAATAAAGGCTTTTAGGCTGATTACGAATACCGACGTTGTCGAAAAATTTTTAGAGTTAAGAAAATACATAAATTTGAGACATTACTAAGTAACGCTTTTATGTCTGGTTAACACGTATTAAGTAGATAAATAGGTAACTAAATTTTAACTTAACTTTAAGTTATTAACTATATGTAAACACAAAATTTAGTAGCAAGTGGCAAGTTGAGTCACTTAAAATTAAGTTAAAATTGAGTTAACTATTTATCTATTTAATACGTGTAAACCAGACATCCATATAATTTTTCGCGTAAAATTTAAAGTCAACCAAGCTCGGAAAAAATGTCAATCTATCAAAAATTTATTCGATTTTACAAATCTGTAATTATTTTAAACCTTTTCAATGATGACATGAAACAATTTCGCAACAAATCTCATTTAAGTGCACGTACAAATTACTGTTTACTTTAAAAAGCAAATGAGCCGTTTTCCTTCTCGTCTCAAATGGATATGTAAGAATTAATCTAAATAAGCGAAACCCGATTGATTTAAGTCGTGTAATGATGCCGCATCGATGAAACATGTACAAATCGCTATGTATATGTGAACTTAATTAATATATTCACTGTCCACATAAGGGCTATGAAAAAAGGCCACGCCCGTGAATCGCCAATGAGGACCTGATGGACTGCGGTAATTAGTAACACGACACCGGCCGCTGGTGTCTTCTTTCTTATGCATGGTGCTAACAAGCGAGATGTGTGATAACTAGGCAAGAAATTTTTCATTCAAATTGCAGTTGATATATAAAATAACAAGCCCTGACTGACTGACTGATTTCGCTGAGCAAAAACTGTTAAGGCTACAGCCATTTGGTAAATAGGATTGTTTTATTGGGTAGACACCCGCTATGAAAGGAATTTTAAAAATTCTACCCCTAAGGGAGCGAAACAGCGGTTGATAGTTTGTATGAAAGTTTGTCATTTGTACAGTTAAAGACATCAAATTATTTTATTTCTGAGCTACTGATTAAAATACTGAAATAAATAAATACGCATTTAAGCATTTTTTGAAATTCTACCCCTAAGAGGGCGAAAAGGGGGTTAAAGTTTCTATAATTTTTTCTACGCAAGTTTGCCATTTCTTAAGACCTATAATTTTGTTTCTGAGCTGCTGATTCAAAATAAATGAATACGTGTTTAAGTGTTTTATGAAATTTTACTTCCAGAGGGTGAAATAGGGCTTGAAAGTTTATATGAAAATACTTCTTAATGCGAGCAAAGCCGCGGGAAAACCTAGTATAATATATTGAGAGAAGCCTTATTATGGGACTACGAGTATACTCGTATGCTGCTTAAAACATATTTTTAATAAAACGTCTAAGTCTATCTTAGAGTAATTACTCGATATTTATTACTATCAAGTATCACCTCTCTAGTTACAACCAGGCAGTTGCCCATTGAGATCAATAAACCATAGAGTGGACGCTGCAAGGAAATGGCTCGTGCCACTCCACTGCGGTGTACGCACCGCAGTGCTCTCAGTCGTACTCGAGCTTTCCGCACACTAGCGCACCAAACATTCGATAAAATAAAAGTCACGAAAAATACCTTCTTGTGTGTTAGGACACTGCAAGAATAGTTCATCGGAAAATATTATTATTTAGTTGTTTATAAATAAAATTCTAACATTCAATTACTTCACGCCATGGAGTAAATACATTCAGAGTGAAATGTAGGCCGTATAACAAAGTCCCTACTCACATATGTTGAGTTTAATTTTTTGTAATATTTAGTTCTTTATAATTTTATTACTGGATAAAAACACGAAATTGTTTAAATAAGTTAAGTAGTTTATTACATCACTTATAAAATCTTTAGCTACACACTAATAAAAATTTAAAACAAATAATTAATAATATTACATATTTTTATTCTTTCCTTACTTAGTAAAAATCTTTGTTTTATTTTATCCATTCATTATAATTCTGAGTCTGCATTCATTCGAGTGTAGGCACAAAACTATGTCATTTCTGCGGTCTTATTCATCAGAATAGCCCCTCTTCCCGCGCTTCCCCGCGCATAGCTCAAATGTGACATGTTCGATGTTTGAAACAGCTACTCCATTCGAACTCATTGTCCATGGTACATTTTTTTCTAATTAACTATAAGGAAAAAGTCCTAGCTAGTAATGAAAGAATGAAGATCATTTATTAATATATATATTTTTGGCATAATATGTGTTTTACGTTTTAACATAATTATAAGAGGTTAAACTTACCCCGCTGGCCCATGTATAGGCTTATATGAATTAAACTACTGTATAATATATAAAAAATGTACTCAATAGATATAGTATGCGTGTTTATGTCACTAAAATCCGCCTAAAGGGCTAGCTAGATAGCTTTTGGTGAAATTTTCCTACCTCCAAGAGGACTTGGAAAGAGTTAAGGTCCACCAGTAAGTGATATAATTTTATTTACAAGATTAATAATTTTAAACTCATTAAACAAAACAATATACCTACATGGAATATGTTAACTAACGAAACCAATGATTCGTGTCAACAAATACCAAGGGAAAATGTAACAGTAACATGGATAGGATGACGTGGTCTTTAAGGATCGTAAGGTGAAAACCAGTCCAAGCAGTAATGAAAACTGTCGCGCTATTTGACAAAATGTTAACCGACAGTTAATCAGTGCTTGGGCAATTTCTCCGATCGGACCTTTATGTCGTGAACATAAGCATCACTCCGGAAATAGCTGGCGCTGGCCTCACACATCACATACAAACCCTCGAGTATGATTCTTTTAAATCGATCCGAAAAAATCTGTATGTCTGTGGTATATACCATTGGTATTCAAATCGAGAATTCATAAAGGCCATTTTGGATATCGGTTCACCGACCTCTATTATATAAATACGCTGGACTTATAGCCCTTTGAAATGACAGCACTTTACTGAGACGATTTAAAGCGCCCCGCCTGGTCGGAAAAAGAACTAAATTTGACGTAAATTGCCAATGGCCGCTTAGACATGAATCAAAGCAATGCCATTTAATAGTGCTAAAAGTTTTCTGTCGATAAAACTCATATCGATATCTGTATATAAATAATGGTAAATTAATGCAGATATATTGTTGTTTTCAAAGAAACGTTACCTACTTTACCCCGTCTACGATCACATCATAATATTTTAATTGAGCTGCATAATACATTTATATTAATATATTTTATCTCATTGTCCCATCTCTATCATTAGTTTCTTTCCCGCCTGCCGCAAATCAAATTTCTTTACACAGAGGATACACTGATCTCTATTTTATAAATACGGTGGACTGGCGACAAGCTGATGTCTTCCACGTTGAAAGTCGTATGTGAGTTACTTACAGGAGAGCAATGCAAAGCAAAATATAACATTATGTAGCTGCGTCTTACCACGTGCATTATGTCAATTTTCTTTTACTATAGCGTCTATTACGGTCTCTATTTCCTCGGTTAGTAGGGATTGCGTGTCGCTTTGAATTTAACTCGCATGACGGAAATCCAAACGTTTTAGGGCGTCGTCGCTTATTATCTTCAATAGAAAGAACATGGAAAGAACCGACGACGGGGTGCGTGTCAGGATCGATGTTTAGAAATGCTCAAAGAAAACTCGTAGTTTTAAACGTTGGCTAATAAAAACAGAAACTTCAATTTGTGCTATTTTAAAAGCAATTTTTTTTTCTTCATATTTTTGGTAAAACGTGGCGCCGTGCGAATTTCGGTTCTCGTCACCGGGCTAGTTCCAGAACCAATGGTAGGGCATCGTAGTCTGGACGCTCAAAAAAGTGTATTTTTACGATAGGTTGCTTTTGAATAAAAGTTTTTGAAAAGGCTGTTATTGGAGTTTACATAACCAAATAAATACCTACAGTACTTTAGATAACGGGAAAGTTTTTCACGAATATCTAGAAATATTATCTGGACGAATTATATAGCATTTTAAAGTATTTTGTTTTATTTTTTTAACGCGTGTAACTACAACATAGTATCCACAATATCTTAGGGCAATAAATAAAGTCGATTATTAATTACTTTAGAAGAATATCAGATCGTATAATGAGTATCAATTATAATAGCGAGAAGCTTACAAGTATTGTTACATTGTTACCATGACATAATTTTTATAACACCTCAGTTTTTTATTACCGGTGTATATAATTATTATGTGTTGGTTATTATTAATAATAAAACCAGTCATGTTAGGTATCGTGTAAGACATTAATGAACTAAAGTCACCTAAAATAAATTTTAAAAAAGCTGGGTTGGTACGTTTCCTTACTTATGCAAAAAGTCTTAAATTAAAAAAAGTTAATAAAACGTTTATTCCAATTTCCCTTTTAAGTTGTCTAAGTCAAAGTCTAAGAATGAAGATGACACCAATGCCATTATGTCTTTTTGGATTTCTAAAGCCAGCATTCCTTTCCTGTGATTTGTATCCAGGGCAATCTCATCTCGCTAAAGCGCTTTCCAATAAAATGAAGCCTTAAATATTATCACTTGCACACCTGAATATAGTTCACTGTAAAAGTAGCAGCGCTAAAAAAGCAATTTTTTGTGATTTTTATGAATTATCTGCCGTCATAAAATTTAAATGTAATATAAAAAATTATTCTAGCTTTGTTACTTTCACGGTGTAAAAATTTTTGTTTCACTCTGCAATAATTGCCTTATTCCTATCCAGTATCACCATTATCTATAATATATACAAAGGGTATAGAAAGGCTACATTGTTAATTGAATATGGTGCGGAATTTATCAATTCAGGTCATTTCTTTCTAGGAATACGTCTATAATGTAAATATACTCATCAATATTCTAGACCTGAATCCCTCATTCAAATTGATCTTGATGGTGCGATAATGGATCATGTATTAATTACAAATCTAGGAGCTATATCTATGGTCATACTGCGAGCATTCAGGGTGCGTGTCGTATATGTAATGTGTATAGAGTATAGTCATATCAGTTATAAATATCACTAAGTTATGTCACAACTTGTAAGCGATTAAATCGGCAACAAAAATCATTAAATATCTTTCCTTTTTTAAAACAATTTGTTGTAGATACGAGTACCTGTAAATAGTACTGTTTAAGTGTACAGCAGCCCTGCGTAGAGTGATGGGATACTTATACCAAGTCCTGACTGATTAACTGACAAGACTGATTCATTAAGCAAAAACTATTATAGTTACAGCTATAAAACTTGCTAAGTTGGGTTATGTTATCAATTAAACATTCACTAAGGAAATAATTTTAAAATTTTATTCCTAGATATTTAAATAGGGGTTGAAAGTTTCAATGAAAGTCCGTCACCAAGAACTTTATATCTACTAATTAAAAATAAACGTTTGAGCGCTTTTAGAAATTTTAACCCTGAGGGGTGAAACCAAGGTTTAACATTTCCACTTCATTCAAGTGCATTTTTAGTTAGAAACATGAAACTTTAATTAATAATCTATACATACAATAAAACTGTGGAAATAAAAATTCTGTACAGTAAAGATATTTAAAAAAATAATAAGCGGGGGGGTCTTTCTACGTCGATATGGAAGCCAAAAATGTAGTTAGTTTTTTGTCTGTCTGTCTGTATGTTTGTTCCAGCATCAGGCGAAAACTACTGGTCCGATTTGAATGCGGTTTTTACAGTTCTATTCGTTTTCTTCCAACTTAACATCTGGTGTATAAATTTTTCCCCCCACCCCTCTAAAGGGACAAAAGAGTGGGTAAGAGATTGTATCAAACTTCTTCTTTAACATGAAAACTACTAATTCGATTTATATGCGGTTATCGCAGATGTATTTGTCTTCTTCCAACACAATATCTGGTGTATAAAAATTTTTCCCTCCACCCCTTTAAGGGGACAAAAGAGGGGGTAAGAGTTTGTATCAAACTTCTTCTTTAAAATGAAAACTACTGATTCGTTTTGAATGTGATTTTCGCAGATGTATTTCTCTTCTTCCAGCTTAAAATCTGGTGTATCCCTGCCACCCCCCACCCCTCTAAGGAGACAAAAAGGAAGTAAGAGCTTGTATCAAACTTTTTCTGCAACACGAAAACTACTGATTCCATTTGAATGCGGTTTCCACAGTTGTATTTGTCTTTTTCCAGCATAACATCTGGTGTATAAAATTTTTCCTCCACCCCTTTAATGGAACAAAGAGGGAGTAAGAATTCGTATAAAACTTCTTCTTTAACATGTAGAGTACTGATTCCATTTTAATGCGGTTTTCGCAGATGTATTTGTCTTCTTTTTAAAGTTTTAATAGTTTGTGTTTGGATGTTTGCTTCAATCGCACTGAAACTACTAAACGGATTTTATGAAATTTGATATACTGACACAATATACTAGCTGGCTTTTATTAGAGTATATAGGTATAAGATAATTTATTTGTAAGTGTACTAATTCTACGAGGGAAAATTAGTACACTTACAAATAAGTTATTGAACAATATATTTATTGATAGTCATATAATGTAATCGAAATTTACAAAATATGAGTGTAACACTATTTAATAAAACAGTAGCTTATGCCCGACACTCCGTTCGAATGGTAATTTTTGTAAATCGGTTTGTGCGTTCAGGAGGAAGTTCGTCAGGAAGGAACACCCGACTTTTTTTATATAGTAGAAAAAAAGGGCCTCCTGTGCTCCTATACTATATTTAATAAAATAAAACTAGCGGACTCGATAGACGTTGTCCTGCCCGTCTTGGTTTGTGAATTTAAACAATTCTCACATTCCCTTGAATGGCATCAAAAATTTCACCAAAATTGTCCTTCGTCGTCGTCGTCGCGGACGAAGTCGCGGGCAAAAATTATATAAAAATAAATGGATACCGCGCATTTATGCGTTTTTGGAAATTCTACCCCATAGGGGGTGAAATAGGTGTTAAAAGTTTCTATAAAAGTCTGTTATTTCTAAAGTAGGAAACATGAAACTTTATTTCTGAGCTTTACTTTTTTAATAATTTTTTAATTAAAAATAAATTAAACCATGTTTGAGCGTTTTTGGAAATTCTAACCCCAAGGGGGTGTAATAGAGGTTAAAAATTTCTAGTAAAGTTCGTCGATTCTTAAGTAAGAAACATGAGACTTTATTAACTGGCTTATAATTAAAAATAAATTGATACCGTGCATTTGAGCGCTTTGAAAATAAAAGTAATGAAAGTTGGTATGAAAATACTTCTCAACGCGAGCGATGCCGCGGGCTAAAGCTAGATATTTCATTCTTAACAAGTATCTCGTGTAAGTCGCGCTACATATTTTCTTTGTCTTCGATAGTAAATCGTGTAATTAATTGGTTCTCAATTATACGTATTAAGAATACGTTTTTTCCAATGATTGTTCTTAAGCTGCTTATTATTTATGCAAACAATACTAGTGACTGTAATCATTAGTGATTTGTGTTTTTCCTATACATACACAGGTTAGTTTTTTATATGAATTCAGAGAATACGTTTCGAAACTTGTCTGTTTTTAATTTTTTTATTTTCATTTGCATGCTTCCTGGTATGCTATAATAGGAGACTAGATAACGCATTGTGCTTCAAGCTTAAACAAAAAAATAGCAAGTTTCTTTGTTTCTGTTGAAAATTAAGGGTACTATAGAAGCTTCCTTAGTTGATAAGGTATTAAAAATATACTTAGGTTATTCCATACGTACACCGAGTTTAACTATTCCAAGTTTTGGCTTGGAATATCCTAGGAATAAACAATTTTTATATGCCACACTGTTTCTGTTTTAACGTTAGATCATGAAATCCATAGAAAAAAACTATCCTGAAATAAGCAATAAATCTTTCATTATAGAGTCGTTTATCAAGTTATTATGTTTGCTATTAAGTAGGTAATTTACTACATATTTTTAATGTTGCTGGCATTTTTCTGGCAGGGTCCATATCGAACAAATAGTTTTTGTGCATTATTAAATAAACAATGAACCCTACATTTAATTGAAATTGTATTAGTAACGATGAGCCATTATTATTAATTGCAGTGATACCAATTAAACAAATATATAACAAAGGTCTTAACATTGCACATACATACCATACCTAAAATACAAAAATCTTATGATAATAATAAAACCATGACCTAAAATTAAAAACATCACCTAAAATTGCTTTGTTAAATAATTCAGTAAAATTAGGGCCACCAAGATACAGGCTTTGCCGAGTTTGGGATCCATAGATAAATTGTATTACTATGTAATTGGATTACTATGTAATTGTATTACTATGTAGGTACTCCACAAAGTTACATGTTTACAAGATGAGACATTACCAGATGAGACTGGGACATTTACTTTCCATAAATACAAAATGTGATTTTATTTGATGTATATTTATGGTGGATTTGAATTTAATTTGAATGATTAAATTAGAAAAAAAACCTTATTTAAAAATTTCTTTGCCTGGCTACTTCAATTATAAAAATAATGTTTTTTATGATATTTATAAAGGAGGAAGCAACTGCCGTCGCCCATGAACACTCGTGACACCCAATGAGTCACAAGTGCGTTTCCCGGCCATAAGGAATATGGGGCACAATGCCGTTTCACCCCAGTTTTCTGTGAGATGATTATACGAAGTTCTTCTGTTAACATTACTCGCTTATTCAAAATAACAAAACCATTTTGTTACAGCTGACTACATAAAGCCGTGCGACATAAGCAAAGACTTCCAGGACTGCGTACGAAGTAGACTGGACGATGTTCTGCCAATATTCGCTAAAGGCATCCCTGATCTGAAAGTGCCGTCCATAGATCCCGTCGACCTTAACAACATAGTCATAGACCAGAGCAACCTTAAGATAACTTTCGAGGACACCAAGCTGTATGGCTTAAGCACGGTCAAGATTTCTGAGTTCAAGTAAGTATTTGGATCATCAAAGAAATTTATCCAAAAGAAGTTGACTAACCTATATTTTGTTAACTAAATTAGTGGACCATCGAATAAATTGATTCATAGCCTTGTAGGACCAACGTTAACTACATCAAATCCAGTGTCGAGAATTGAGATCTGTCGGGTGGGTTCGACAAAACGCAACCAAATTACGCAGGTCCTCATATGAATCAACTTCCTAGAGAGTTCCTAGGCCGTCGTCTGTAGCCTGAGCTGACTTAAAACGACTAAGGCTGTTTGTACACCGCACACTGTCACTGTCAACGAGATTATTAGATTATTTCGGCCCGATAAAATGTCGCTGTATGACTAGAGCTTACGTTTCATTTCTCTAAACACCACTACAGGACGGCGACGACATGGGCGCTACTAGACCAATGTCGATAAAAAATGAAACGCATAGGTCATAAAGCGGCATTTATAGTTAAAATAATTTCATTGCCGGTGACGGCCGACAGTGGACAAACGGCGTAAGTTATTCAAACTAATCGTTCAAATAACTTAGGAAATCATCGATATGCATCTATTACTTTTAAATTTTCACAAGTCGTGCTTGGGCTAGATTTATTCTCACAGACATCATTGTTTCCCTACCAACAATCAACATGCTTATTTTCTGTCCTAACTCATAAATCATAATATTTTCTATAACAAATCATTCACAGTATTCATCATTACAACATATTGCTAATTGTATGCAAATGTAATTAGAAACATCAGGACCTCTTAGTAGGAATAGAATTGCGTGTACGCCATAGTACCAGAAATATTACGTCCGTTCTTATAAGGAAGGGCCCACAATAGCAGAACCAATTTTAGCAAAAACAACGATGTGATTGCTAAACAAAACAGCGAAGTATAACAATGTAATGATACTTTTTACCCGACTGCGCCAGAAGGAGGGTTATGTTTTTTGTAGGTAATTATGTAAGTATGTATAATTGTTTGGTACGCCTCTGTAATGTATAATTGTTTGGTACTCTGCAGCCTAAATGGCCTCATGGATTTTTACGTATGAGTATAGACCAATTATTCTATTTCTCTATGGTATGAGGTTTCGTTAGATTCGTCTTGATGGCGCAAGTGAAACTGGATACATAAAAAAATTAAAAATCAAAATAGGGGATTTTGATGTCAAAATTGTAAGTTCATGCAATCGGGATTTCCGTTTTTGGTCATTTAGCTTGTTTGCTAGGAACTTAATTTATATATTTCTGTACTCCTATTTCATCCAGTCACCATTGCACAAGTTATGTCCGCCCATACTCCATAATAATCTGTCTGTCTGTTACTTCTTCACGCCCAAACTGCTGAACCGATTCTGCTGGGCATAGAAATATAGAAATACATTGAGTGCCAATCGGAATACAACCAAATGGCGAGCTAGTTTTAAATGTACAATTTTCTTACGATATTTTTTTTTTTTCAGAGTGAAAACTGTGGGAGAAGCGAAATTCGTCTTAGGTTTTATTGGCAACCTGAGTCTCACCGCGAACTATACAGCCGACGGCCGCATTCTTATATTGCCGATAAAGGGAGAGGGAGACTCTACAATTAACGTCAGTAAGTTACTTTAAAACTGATAAATATAGATAAATATAGACAAAATTGCCGCGCAAAGATATAAGAAAAAAATGTAACAACATCATCAATAGTCGTCAACGGGATGAAATATGTCTCTTAAATCTTTCATATAAAAATAACTCGAGTTTTCCTTCCTGACAAACTTCCTCCAGAACGCACGAACCGATTTCGACAGTTATGCATTCGTTAGCAAGGTCTCGGTCTGCGTGAGGTTTATAGCAAAGAAAATTCAAGAAAATTAAACGGAAAACAGGATAACAGGAAAATTTTTCACATAGAGCACCATCTGCGTATAATGGGGGAAATCGAAAGAGCGCCAGTTGACGGACCTACGTCATTTGGTTGGAATATGTCAATTCCATGTAAGTCGTGATCTGACGGATGAGTATGACATAGCCCGGTTAAATTACTTAGATCCACGATCTGTATCTCTTTTAACTTATCTGATTGTATAATAAGGGAAATTTAAAGAGAGTCAGGTGACGGACCTACGTCGTTTGGTCGGTATTCAATGTAAGTCGTAATCTGTCAGCTGAGTTTTGACATAACGCGACCAAATTACTTAGATCCACGATCTGTGTATCTCTTTTAACTTCTCTGATTGTACATAACATGCACTACGTAGCGGCGCTTGACAAACGACAGCTACTCATTGTAGTCTGCTCAGTTATTTTCACATAATATTAGAGTTTAAAATTTTTTATCGCGGGTTCCGTCTCTCATCTTTGTTACCACGTGGACGGAGTCGGGGGCAACAGCTAGTAGGTTTATATTTTTTTCGAGCCTCATCCTAATTTAAAAATAAAGGTTTGAAATGTGAAAATAAACTTTAAAATTAGTTAAATTTTGATTTAGCGAAATCATAAAATAACCAGTCATGATGACTTGCAATTAATTACGGCAGTTTATGCTATATAATGTCGCAGGTATAAATGTTTGAGGTAATTGCTATCGATGTTTAGTTTCGCATTTCTTGTATCCCCGCGATCGTTATAAGTCGCCGACACTATTGGGAGTAAAATATGTATGAATGAATGAAATGAATCAATGAAAAACTCTTTATTTCACCCATAGTAAACAAGACATAATAAACATAACACAGAGTACAAGCATAGGGCATGTAAACATAACATTTAGAAGCAAGTGGCAAGTTAAGTCACTTAAAGTTAAGTTAAAATTTAGTTAACTACTTATGCCTGCCTGACGTCCACGGACGTTTTCGTATGGGCTGTCAGCCGCGTCCGTAATGTCTGGTTTACACGTATTAAATAGATAAATAGGTGACTAACTTTTAACTTAATTTTTAATTTAAATTGCATGTATACACAAAATTTTGTAGCAAGTTGCAAGTTAAATGACTTAAAGTAAAATTAAAATTTAGTTAACTACTTGTCTACTTGATACCTGTAAACCAGACATAAGTCTCGTCCGATATGTTTGTTTTCAACTATACGCCTTATAGTTTGCACACTTCAATGTTCAATTATTATCAAGATCGCGCGTCTGATCAGTACGGTTTCCGCGTGCATTCACGATTTCAAAAATTGCCATTTACTAGAACACGTATTTTAATGACGTCTTTTATTTCCAGCTAACGTTGAGGTGACAATATCGGCACAGATAAAAAATGTGACGGACAAAGACGACCACGCCCATCTAAAGCTCGTCAAACCCTCCTACAAATATGAAATAGAATCCACCACATTCGACCTGCAGAACTTGTTTAATGGGAATAAGCAATTGGGTATGAGTATTATTTGTATTCGTTGATTGCAACGCTAACAGCTTATTAGATTTGGATAAATTATGCCTGTGGTATTAACGTACTTTGAGGCTCGAGGAATAACATTGGTTAAATGTAAATAAAACATGCGGTAAAGCAACATGAGCACAACATCTAGAGCCTTTAGCACTAGTATTCTATTCGCGCTAAGAAGGCAATCTCAAAGTAAAGTATTGAGTAGTAACTTATCATGTAACGTTAATTAGCAAGTAAAACTCACAAGAATCTATTGTCAATTTTATATTTAAAGCAAGTCAGTTACTTGACAGTTGAATCATATTATTAGTGCTACTCGAGAGTCGAAGATCGTGAAATTGATACATGTAGTTATGAGTGACTTTAGCCGGCGAGTAGTCTGCTTGACACTCGGGGATGGTGAAAGAGGCCCAAATGTTATCTCTGATGACGTCACGGCCAAAATATCATTGATAAAATTTTAATATTTGTACGTAATAAACAAATTCACCAGAATATCAATTTGCAATAATACCGATTACTATACTTTTGCTGTTTTCAGCTGAAACTACATTGAAATTCGCGAATGAAAACTGGAAACAACTGATGGATGACCTCGCACCATCCGCGATCAAGCAGATAGTCACCACCATCATCAAAGCTATTAACAAATTTTTCTCCAAGGTCCAAGCGAGCAAAATGATAAAAGGATTCAATGAAGCACCACCATTTTTGTAAATATATAATAATAAAATTGTAATAAACATACAATTTTATAAAATCTCTCTCAATTTTTTATTATGTTTATTATGACTTGGGTTAAGCTTCTGATTCCACAACAAACAATAATGTTAAAAAACTAAATAATTGGTAAGTCGTACTTGTTATCGGAATAACAAATGTAAATACAAAATTATCCGTATATTTTAACTTCATCATTATATTAGTAATAATTTATTAGTAATAACATCTAGACTCAGGTCTTTCACAGTTGGTGGCTTACGCCAAATGAAAAATCAAATACATATGCTATTCACAATTTAATTTGAATTATATTTTGGTATCCAATGTGTTCTTATAATAATTATCAGTTATTATAATTCCGGTTTTTAATATTTTGAATGATTTATAAACATTATTAATTAAGTGATAAGTTGTTTATCGACTCACTATCTCTAAAAACGATCTACGGGAATGCTGTTTAGACTCTATTCATTATCGGTATGTGATAAGATGGTTAGAGAAGGAAATTGGAATGCGATTAAAATCTGTTACGACTTCTGTGAGACTTTTGTTTATTTTGAGCATGTCCCATTCTTGAGAATTTATAATAATAGCATGATGCACAGTCCTAGCTTTATACCGGAATTTTAAATATATAAAAACACGTATCATGTTGCAATGTAAAATTTTGCGAAATAAATACAAGTTGGAGTACCACAGGGGTCAATTTCAGAGTCATTATTTCTTTTAAAAATAAATAGGTATGGTTTGGCATAGCACTGACAGAAGTATTGCACATTTATAGGTAACAATGTTAATTATTTATGTCAGTACCGTAAGTGTTCTCTTTTCTTAAGAAGCCAGTGGGTATGTAATGCGCAATAATCTTTATTTTTACAGGAATCTCAAATAAAAAAATTACGCTTAAAACACTTATATATTTTAAAAATTTGAAAAATATGTGAGTATTACAGACCGAAACTTTCGTATAGCTGACATACATTGCCAATTTTCCGTTACGCTTCATTAGGGTCGCCTGAATTCCTCTTCGGAACTTTCGCTGCTGAGGCTCGGGTTTCCTGAAGTTCTACTTTGTAAGGAGAATGCTGTGGTGATGTTACTCTCGACGTTGCTAGCGTTGCGTGTCCTCAGGTTTAAGGTCGGTATAAGGTTGCGCTTGTAGGCGAGGTAACCAGCTAACACAAATAGGAGCGCTACAAGCCCGACCGACATACCTATTATGCCTGCGCGGTAACGCGGGGCGGAGACGGCTAAAACAAATTTACATAATGTGACTTGTGTATTGGCTATGAGCTTTATACAGTGTTTTCGGTCAATTTAGGCGGTACGGACAAAAGGTTAATGACCGCTCTCGCCTAGATTCACCGAACGCACTATAAAAAGAACAGTTGTGTAGGCCTTAAAAAACTAGCAAAAAACGCAGCTTTTTAAGTATTGTGGCCTGTGACATTGGTTTATCCAAAGTTTACTATGAGTCTGTGACTGAGAAAAAAATCATTTAAATAAAATTTTATCCTTCTGGACAGAATATGTGGAATCTGGAGACTCAGTTTAGTTTATCTTTACAGTTGCACATTCCAACTCATAGATAACATTAGTTGTACAATATTATATTTTTATTATTATCAATAATATTATTAGTATTTTATTTGTAAACACATCCTATAGTACCTATGTAACTCGATTGAGTACATATGTAGATGTGTTTACAAATAAAATAAATAATTGATTAATTACTATACTAAAGCACAAACCTAAAGCTCGTACAGTTTTTCCGTAATGTGTACATCAAACACGTACTGTGAGTGGGTTATGGAGGGGTCGCTTCGCTCGGCAAATAATTTATGAACTATCAGAGATCCTTAAGTACGACGTATTTTGGTCTCGGTATTGTGAAATCCATCACAAAGAAAACTGATTTGACGTAACGCGACCAAATATCATAGGAATTTCTTCGATAGTATAGTTACAGAATAGGAATTCATTACAGAATGTGTACTCCGTATACACGGGTGGAAAGCTGTCAAAACTACGCGCCTCGATCTCGGTAGAATCTCGATAGAGCTACAGTCGCGAGTGATCCATAGTGACGAGCAGAACATTATGGAAAATTATATTACGCGTAAAAATCATCACGTGTTTTGCCCTTTTTATGGTTGCCTTAAAGCAACATTAACGCACCCGGAATTAATATTTTTTAAATTACCGGGAAATTTGAAAAGGTCAGATAAATGACAATTATTACCAATAATAAATAATACTATTATTTTGAGTATACGGTAGACATTATTAAAACCTACCCGAGATTATAGAGAGATAGTACTTATATAGAGATAGTACTTATAGAATATGATAAAATGATATTTTAGAGTCAAAAACATACATACTCAAAATTCATATTATGAGAGAATTCATATATTGGACGATATTACTTCGTTTTTGTTATGTCAAAAGACGGGAAGAGGGTAAATTTTGATTTACCCAATTTTCGCAACCAAATAAATAGACAAACAGGGTGAATTAAAATAAAACCGTTTAAAATAAATACGTATTAAAGATATTTACAAAACCTGAGAGATACCCAAGTAGACAGATATTGATCATTAGGTATGCACTTTCGGTCGGGTAATTTTAGTACTACCAAGGGGCAGCCCTGTGCCTTGTGTTTGAAATAGATGGGGCTAGCCCATCTATTTCAAACACATGGCGGGAGTGCACATAGTGTATTCACATACCTTCACTGTGGTATAATTCTGTTTAATGTTACAACTATTACAACAACAAGGATATATCAAGTAACAAAATCTAATTACGAAAAGTGAAGTACATAATATTAAAATGTAATGGGTTCTTGCTTCTCTAGAACTTTTTTAATTTTAACAGGTATTAGAATGATTATCATTATCAATAATATTGGATAGCAACAGTAGATATTTTTATAATTACATTTTTTGATAACTATAGTCTGGCTACTATAAGTTGAACCAAGAAAAAACTTTCCAAATTCAAAATTCTGTAGATGATATTACAACATTGTAGTGGCAAAAAAGACTTTGATCATTTATTAGGTCATGAGACTTAATCACGAGTATTTCAATATAAGTTTTTGTACAAAGTAAAGTGTTATTCTTATTGAGATATACAGGACAAAGTGTTTTTTTGTTAAAAACAAAGTACAATGGTGGTATTTTCATAATTATTTCATTATTTTTTTTGCTTCAATCTGAATACCCGATGGAGAAACAAAATCCTGTTTCTCATATCTTCGTATTTTCATAATTATTTTATAAAAATATCATTTATTTAGATAAATAACATGTCATGTCTTACATTAAGAAAAATATCATAAGCATAATAATACTCTTGATCAAGTATCAAACACAAAAGACCGTGTCGGAATAACGTTGCTAGTAAAAATAATTGCTAGGTTCAACTTATAGTAGCCAGACTATATCTATTGATGTGGTGATGGAGTACTATCATAATAATCAAAATTTTGTCTATTATGAATCAAATAATCATTTATGATAACATATAATTTAAAAATGAAGAAACGTACAGATTATCACACACTGATGGCGTGAATGTCACCTTCTAGGGTAAAATTTTTATCAACATTTTATCGGACAATAACTTGATTAATTAGGCTTATTGATGTAATCAGAAAATTATATCTTTTAATATTCAAAAACTTTAGTTTGTTGGCGTAATTATTAGCTTTGAGTATAATTACGCCAACAACAACGCACTAAAATTGCAAAATAAAAATATCCAGCATAAGTATGAATAAAGCCTAGAACGCTATATGAAAAAAAATAGATCAAAATTTATTTGATTCAACGTAACACTCGCAAACGCACGCACGCACGCATGTAACGCCCTGTGTAAACGTCACAGTGATTGTACATGGGCAATTCTGCACTTGACACCAGTATTTTTCCTTACGACGGAATCCGCAATGAACGCATCATTTAAATTATGTAATTTTAGTTTTGACGTGTTTGCGATGTGCTTTACTTATGTAGTTTATTTAGTTAGAGTTCTTTTAGTAACTTTTTTATAGTATAACCCTCTTATTCTTAAAAAAAAACAGTTTTGAACTTATCATGATTCGCAGTCCTTTTCTAAAATTGCCAACCTTGATTAGTTAAGAACTGCTTAAATATTTTTATGAATAAGGAGTTTAATGTTTTGTACAACGCTCCAGTAATGTGTCACGTAGGGTGCTAACAAATGTGCGATCTGTGAAACTTACTTTCGTCAATAATAAGCGTGGCGGTGTCCCTCGACTCCTCAACATTGTTGTCCACGACAGCGGCGCAAGTCCATACACCGATGTCATCGGCAGTCACTTCCTTTATCTCCAGCGAACAGAACCCATGAGTCAGATCGCGCCCGGGCGTAAAGTAGAAACGATCCAAAATTGCACTACAAATCATATCAGTCTTTATTTGGTGTGTAAAGTGTTTCATCGTAGGGGTTATTACAGAAGGTTATCTGGTTTAGTGTGATAATATTGACATTTATTGATGTGGGATGGGCCGGTTTGACCGGAGAAACCACGGTCTTACAGAAAACGGACGTCAAACGGTACTTGCGTTGTGTTATGTCGAGTAAATGCGTTTACCGGAGGCCCAGTAGGGAAAGTGCGTATGAAACATAATTTATTGAATGCAATTGATTATGATAGTGGGGTAAAGATGTACAGAATGGCAAAAAAACTTTAATTTCTATAGAGAAATGAGTTACATATTACGATTTAAGTTTTCTACCCATCTCTTTCTCTCAAAATGTAATTTAGTATGAACTTTGTATACAACTAGATTTTGACGTCACAGTCAATATTGTATCTCTCTTTCTGATTACTTTAAACATTGTTATTTTGAATTTAATCAAAAAACTAATTGGACTACATCGGTTTTCAATAACGACAAATTTATTTGAACAGAAAACTAAAAATCGTGCAAATTCCCTATTCCTTTATTCCCTATTTCCATTTCCTTTACCTATACCCGTAGCCCACTAGCAACTCACTTATGTTACAAGTGTCCATGGGCGACAGCAGTTGTTTTCCATCCTGTGTGGTCGGTTTCGATTTGGCACTAATACTTACTTGTCCTCAGTAACAGACGAGTCAATATTGATTCCGAGATAGCTGGGCGAGAGGAAGCGGCAGTACTCCAGGGGCTTGTTACCGTTGGACGTGTGACAGAAGATGGTCGCGGATTCACCCACGGTAACCGGAATCTCTTTCTTATTGGCCGCGAGCGGTCCAGTTACTCTGAGCTCCACGTGCCCCATTTCCTCCACCCCTATAGAGTCTCGTGGGCCCATGTGGCAGATCCAGTCGCCCGCATCGGAGGCGTTGGCGGTCACGAAAGTTATGCCACAGTCTCCCGTGGTCAGACTTTCTCCGCTGTACCTGAAATCGGGAGACAAATCACGTCAAATACTAATAAACTCAACGTTTAGGCGAAAAACTAAAAAATTATAACTATTTCTTTATTCTCATCAAATACTTTATTTAAATTCTACGCGTAGAAAAAACGTTTACAAATGTGTAGTCTATTAAAAAGTAAATAGTTAAATATAAAGATAGTTTTATGTTTTGCAATGATCAAGGACCAAAACAAACTACTGTTACATGGTAATTTTTTAGGGTTCAGTACCCAAAGAGTAAAAACGGGACTCTATTACTAATAATAGGTTCCCGTTATTACCGTTTGGGTTTTTCCTTCGATGTCTGTCATTCTGTCCAGATTTCTGTCTATCGGTCTGTCTCGAGGCTGTATCTCAAGAACGGTAATAGCTAGAGAGTTGAAACTTTCATAGAATAGGTATTTCTGTTGCCGCTATAAAATTAAAAGTTGCTCTAGTACAACAAATATGTTGTTTGCTATTTCTTTAATAATATATTAACAAATTCTACGGGCTTATCATTGGCCGCGTGGCCGAGCGGTAAAGATTCTGGTGTAAGGCACCGATCTCTTAGGAGGCGAGGGTTTAAATCCTACCTAGACAAATTAGTATTTTTTGCCTATTTTATATGTTTAGAACTTATTATACATTTAAAACTTTGTTATACATTTTTATTTTTCTAATAAAATTATATCTTTCAGAAATACGTTTTTCCAATTTTTTGTTCTGTACTGGTTAGGAACCCTTCGTGCGCGAGTCCAAGTGCAAGCACTTGGCCGGTTTTATTTTGTAAGAGTTTCCCTTTACACTCTTACAAAAAGTATTTGTAAAATGATTATATTACCTGAGAGGTAATATTGCCGATAAAACACACATACTTAGTACTATTAAAAAAGGTACTTAAATGATTTAATCTTAATTCTCATTAATAATGTGTTTATACAAAATATTTTTCACTGCATTAAAGTCTAAACATGTAATCTCAGATAAACGTAATATGCTATAAAGATTAGACCGTATTAGATAACCATCTAATAATACACTGCACAAGAAACACTTCGCATAGTTACACTAAAATGTAGGAAATGTCAAAAAGTTGCTCAGGATTTGACCTGAGATCTCAGGGTCTTTTACCATTTGTCAGGCTTGCGGACGGACTTATCAAATCTCAGGCTTTTTAAGCGAAAATAACGTGTCTTTCAAATGGTTTCTTAAATCTCAGGATTTTTTATGTAAATCATATTATTCTAAGGAGGCCTATTCTCCGGATTTTTTCGTCTGGTAACTACTACCTACGGCTTATACCGCTACATGGTACCGCACGGACACTTTTATTTAAGATGCGAAGAACGAAAGACTTTGTACATAGAAGTTGCAACAGAGCCGGATTGCAGATCTAAGTAAGTTGGTCGCGTTATGTCAAAACCCAACTAACAGATCACCCGCCCCGTCCCACGTTCCTAGGGGCGGTACAGAGGTTGTGGTCAAGCTATAATTTGTTGACAAGCCAGTTTCAGATAGCCAAGACAGTCCAAATGAGAACTAGCTATCATTAAATTTAATTTAAAAAAATCACAGATTTCAAAAATAATCAAAAAGGTATTTCGTGTATGACTAATTATTATGTCATGTCAGAATATTGTCGTGTAATTCGCACAGTATGATTTATTAAAAATGTGCAATATTAAAGGATATTTTAAAATAGTATTGGTATAACTGGGAGAAATCTCATGCTTTTACATCCACGGGCCTTGCGTAAAAAGGGGTACAATGTTTTCCGCTCGCGTATCAACATATAGATTATATAAAGCTGAGGAGTTTGTTTGTTTGTTTGAACGCGCTAATCCAGGAACTACTGGCCGGAATTGATTTTTTTTTTTGTTTTTGTTGTCCATTTATAGAGAAAGGCTATAGGCTATATAACATCACGCTACGACAAATAGGAGCCGAGCAGTAATCAAAAAATGTTGTAAAAACAAAATAATTTATGAAGTATAACGCGGACTTACTCGCGGGTAACAACTAGTTAGAGATATATCAGCAGTATACTTACCAAAACAGTTGACTTATATGGTTGGTTAACGGGACCGGCGTGAACTGGCTTCCGTTAGGGTGCTGGAACCAGCAATATGACAGAGCGAAGTCGGCCTGGCACGTCAGTGTAAATTCACTGTTCTCCTCAACGAACACAGTCCTCGGTTGATTGACTTCCTCGTCTCGTTGATGCGGGAAATTGAAGGCTGGGGAAAACAATAAAGCTATAAGTTAGTGCCAGTTACCATTGAATAAGTCCTGCCGGCAATTTTTGTTAATCTAAACTATTCTCAAGTCCAAAAATGTATCACAGTCGGTACAGTCCTTTAGGAGTTCTGGACAAAATCATGCCTGAATTTAGAATGGCCATTGTAGGACACGGTGTAATAGCGACAGTCTCCTAGGATGGCAGCGAATTTCGTAGGTACATGGAGCGGCAGAAATAAATGGCATACACTCATAAGTAAAACAAAACATAAGTAAAAAAAAAGAAGTAAACCCTTCCTTGCTATTCAATCAAGAAAGTAACCTCAGCCGTCCTCAATTTAAAATGGCGCTATGTACAAAAAGTAGTTTTGGAGCTATGGGTAAAAAACGTGGCAATTTTTTTGAAGGTTTGTTCTTCATAACGGCAATATTAATTTTTATAACTCGATGACTATAAAAGCTACAAACATTTTGTTAATAAACGAAAATAGAGCTTTTTTCTCATTACGATAGCATCAATTTGTCAAAATCTACCAGATGTTGGTTGACGGCATTTAAGTTCGACATAACAATACATAAATGAATACACATAAAAATTCATTTCAACATGTTCCACTAAAATCCGTTTTTGGAGTTTTGTTTCAGAACATAAAACATTTGAATATGATAAACACTTTACTAACATGTTGCGTTCTTTTGTCTGTTTCCCGCCTCCATCTTAGTGAAGTTGACGAAAAATAAAAAAAATAGTAGTAAATCAGAACTTAAAACAAAACACGACATCACCACAATAATAAATATTAAGATTTGGTCAATATTAATATAATAAATGTCTCGTACATTTATTATATTATACTTACTGATTAAATATAAGAACCAAGGCGATTCCTAACTAAGCGTGAAAGCCTAGTTTGCAAGCTTCATTTTCTCACTATTAAATTAAATTATCATAACACTTGCAATATTTATTAAATAGATTGCTGTACATACTCCAACATTATCAAGGGTAGATAAACCTTCAAAGTAAAAATTTCAGCCTCATCACTAATGTAATCAGACAAAAACAATTGAAGAGGGATCTCCATAAAGTACGTCACACGTAAAGGGGGAGGGAGGGGGTAAACGAAGTGTGACAGTTTACATTACAAGTATTGTAAATTTAATGTTGAAACTTAAAACATTGGGGTAGTTTCAACTTTGATTTTAATTGCAAATTTGTGACATCACAATAGGGATCCAAAAATCCTAAAATTTGAGTAACGTACTTTATAGCACCAAAACTTCGGTAGCTTGGAATAAAACCCGCCAGTAACACCCAAACGCACACCTATCTAGGCGTCTTATTCAAGACCTAAACGTTTTCGCTATTTTGTAGAATTGCTAAACAAAATCTATGAACATTGGCGATTTGACAGAGAAGCGAAAACATCTTATTTAAGCCCCCTGTTATAATATAAACTAAACAGATACTTATCAATATAACTCACATCTGGGCGTAGCGGGAACATTGATGAGGGCCTGCATGGGTGTATCCTGCACCACCTGGTTGTTAACTATCGAACTCACACCCACAGAGCACCGCCAAGTGCCGTAGTCGCTGGCCGCTGGGTGCTCCACCGTCATACCGCACTGCTTCATAGCGAACCCCTCCCCGTAGTAACTGTTTAAACATAATATTGATTATTCACTAGCGTTCACCCGCGATTTTGCCCGTCCGCGTTTAGATTTTACAGTCAGTAACTCGACACAATGTTCTCAAACATTATGATACAGATTTTTCATAGGGTTTTAAAAAGCGCATACGACACAATCTTTTTCTGACACACTCTTCGATCAAATATTAATAACATGCACAGATCCCTTCAAAATTGAATAAAATAATGGCACCAAGACTCAAATCAAAATCAAGTGTATTGAAAAATAAAGTTTAATGAGTTAAAGCTCGCAATCGTACAAAAGTTAAAATTGCGGTCTCGAAGCGACTAGGTGCGGAATAGCGCTTAAGCGTGGTTTTGCCGGTGCCACTTTTTAGGCGGCAACTGTGAATTTTTATAATATTTGATCGAAGGATATCAAGGACTCTAATGTTACGAGTGGTGACAGCTGGCAACCCTACTGCCAACACCAGCCAGTCTAGCGCGTCAAAACCCCCGATTTTAGACTACCAAAACCATTTATGATCCACTCCAACGCATAACATTTTGTTTGTTGTTTAAATTAATATGACCTCACCTATGGCTTCCATCGCTCAAACCATCCATGACGTTGTACCCAAACGAGTTAGTAGTCCTTTGGAACCGGCAGAAAGTGACGTTTTTGTTCGTGTACAATATGTTGCAGTAAAGATGAAGCTTGCCTTTGTTAGCGTCGAATACGTAGCCAGTGTCCAGGCGTTCAGCTGAGATGTGTAAAAAATTAGTAACAGTTCAAGGTTAATATTATCTAATAAAGTACCAATAACAATTATAATTTGATTTCATAGTCGATGTTATTGTCAGTCTTGGATTTTTTTTAATAAGGCCGTTTGTCTACCGCCGCCGTCAATAGAGCACGAGATTATTTCGGCCCGATGAAATTCTACTTTGTGATGTAGGTTAAAGGTTTTATTTTGCTCTACGCGACTATAGATCAGCGGCAACAGACAAACGGCATAAAAATAATTATCGGCAAGCCTCCTCTTATGGAAGTCGGTTAAATGTACTTGTAATCACATACATGCATTTCTTAATAAACAGATTTCGGTCCGTCAAATTAACGAGCATGACGCGGACAATTCAGCACTAACCTTCAACAGCTACGTGTTTAGAAGCTCTCACTTCCGCTACCTGTCCTGGTATCCCCAGTAGGATATCCCAGTTGCCCTGCACAGACCTGGTAGTCCTGTCTAAGGTCAGGGCACAGTGTCCCGGCACTAAAGAGCTCTCTGTGAACGGTTTGGCGACAACGCAGTATGCATTGTCCAGAGTCGTGAGTTCCACCTTCGCTTGAGTCTCACCATCCTTGAGTGTGATGGGGCTAGGTTGGTATGTTTTAACGTCATCTGAAAATGATATTATAATAATTATATAATATCTATGGACGCTTTACACCACGTCAATCTAGCCCTGTGCTAAGTACCCGAAGGACTTGTGTTACAGGTACCAGACAACGGAGATATATTTAATACTTTTATAAAATACACATATTTAAGATTTTTATTATATAATACACATATTTAATATACATCCATGACCCAGGAAGATTTGATCGAAGAAATAATTAAAGACACAAGTGGAAGAACCAGATAACTAAGTTTTTGCATCATCGGAACAATCACTCATTTTTCTGTTAAAATTTTAACAAATCTTGTAACTTATCTTCTTGATCATTTAGCTAATCTATCTAGCTATACGTAACAATTAAATTTTTTAAATTAGTTACAGTAACAAATAGTTATTCTGCTCAAAAAAACTCATTTATGCAGAAAACCGGCAGTTTTTTGCATAAATAAGTTTTTAATGGAAATGTCCGCTTCTTCCATTTATGTCTTGAATGAATATCTCTTGTAACTCACCTATAACATGTAGTTCGGTCCAGCCGGTGAGTGTCTTGTTGTGTCCGCTAGCTGTCAGTCGCCACCGCCCCACGTACTCGGGCTTCACGTGACGAACCCTCAAACCGCACCCTTCACTCCATTTCTCATACCTTCAAGTTTGCACTCAAGTGTATCACCGAGCAGATTAATCTCTAGGTGTGACCGCACCAAGGCGACACTACGCGACACATCTATACTAATATATCTATATCTGTACTTAATAATATAAAGCGTTCACGCCAGTTTTATGTGAGGCGGTGGTATAACTCCGGTCGAGCCAGCCCATTTGAGCCGAAGCACGGCTCTCCCACGGCAATCAGCATCCGTATTATGTAAATCTCATTCTGCGCGAAAACCATAAAACTTACTCATTCGATGGTGGCGACTCCACATTGAAGGTAACTCCCATGGGTGTTTTGGCATAGCACGTCTGCTGGTCATCCAAACTGACGCTCAGCTTCATCAGCGCTTCGTTACCTTCAGCCACATGAAGCGACGGAGGCCAGCCGTACCCATGTTGGGAAACCAGAACATTCTCGAAATTAACATCCACACACTTCACGCGTAATCCTTAAAAAGGGATAAGAGACATGACAAAACGCACGTACATGTTTTCCCGATTAAATAATATTCAAATTATTTACCTAAACCTAATAAAATCACCAATTTATATAAAGCAAACATTTTTAAAACTGAAAAAGGTAGAATTGCCGTTATAGAGCTGTAGTCATTTTAGTTCAACTGTTTCGAGGATCTTTAAGTTTATAATGAATATGCTGGTTTTGCTTGATTACTTATCGTTTTCAATATAATATCTGCTTCTGATAAGAGCTTATCATTATTATTAGAGTTGCAGTAGGTAATTATGCATAAGTTAGCTGAAGCATTGCATTTTATTAAAATGATACTGTACTTACATCGACCTCAAATTTAATCTTTAGAAATACAGTGATAATTAAATTACTGTTAATCACGTACATATAATATACTGTATGTAAAATAGGAAAGTGATATATAATTTAGGGTGTGTATGAGTCCCCTCTGAGTTAGAGAGTGAGTTAGTAGAGAGCACTCTGAAAGTAGCAGTTATGTCAGCACAGAGTTTTTTGGGTACTAGGTTAATTTATGATTAACCCCCCAGGACACTTGCAAATACAAATGACGAATAAAAAATTGAATCAGCGATGATTTCACAGTAAACTGTACATAAGGGACACAAAATGTCATACACAAACCAAAATATTATCAGTTTGTTTTGTATAGCCTGTGTAAGAAGACTATGTACAAAATTACTAAAAAAATATGTATAAAATAAAAAAATCTGTCCTATAAATAAATGGAATATGTGATGTCATATTCTTTAAATATATTAAACACAAAGCCTGAGGGACTTTACGAATAATATACATCTCAATATTAAACAAAAAGTTTATTTAAACTTAAATAATATTGTGATTTTAACACAAATTATTTAAATTATCATACCTACATTACACAATATTATTCAATTTAAGTTAAGAGTATATTTTTTTAACACCATGGCTTCCCAAACGATATAATCCTATCTCATATCTAATAAACAGCTGCCCTAAAAAGGTCACTTTGCAATATTGCTAACAGCAATCCATTTTGTAATTTTTCTTGCAAATAACTACTAATTTTGCAAAACAGTAATTTCATAATCAATTTAAATTGATTTTGAAGAAATTAATAATATTTGTATTAAGACCTTTTGAGGTCTCCAAATTAATTTTAAAATTAAATTAGTATCGAATTACAAATAATCTAAGAGAATCTTGTTTCTGTAATGCTAAATACTACGTGTATATATAATAAATACTCGTCGACAAATTTTATAAAACAACGATAACCACTTTAATAATCATAATTTTTCTTACAAGAAAAATTAAATGATACAATCATTTGCATGTATTTTTTGTGTACAATAAAAGATTTATTATTATTATTTAAATAATAAATCACAATTGGATTGCACTAGAAGTTGGGGCAGCTGTAATTTACTTAGAATTTTGGTACTTATTTTGCCTGTCTACAAAATACATACAAAATAGAAATGGTACAAAAGTATGAAAATATTAAAAATGCTTTCTTTGATTTTCGTATAATACTTTAAACACTTCAGTCTATAATCACGACACATAGATATATTACATTAGAGCAACGCTCTGGCGAGATCTATTAAATTTTATAGTTAGCATATGACCAATTTCTCCCTTATTTGCTCTTTCACTGGCAGGAATGGAATAACGTCGTCTGCTTCTTTCATTCTTGTCATTGGAATCTAGAACAAAATACAAAAATTATTACCTTAAGTAAAATAAAAAAATCGTAAATTGTGCTGCAATACAATGTTGCTTTTGTTATTACCTACACTTATTAATATTGTGTTGTATGCGATTAAAACAGCAAAATTTGGCAATAGATCAGGCTCAGGACAAATTTTTAACATGTCAATCCAATGCATATTTCTTGCCAGTTAGCGACAATGAAAACATCCTTAGTATTACCGAAATTGTATCACACTGCTAGACAATATAGTAATAAAAAACCGGCTAAGTGCAAGTCGGACTCGCGCACTAAGGTAATAACGTAAAAAGACATTGAAATCACATAACAGGGTTAAAATATAGACCTCTGCAAGAAAACTTACATTTAGGTCTTGTGCTTTAGCTTCCTTTGCAGTAAACTCCCGAAGTACATAATTTGACTCCAGCTTATGTAACATTCTTGTTTCGTGTGACCGAACCATCACATCATCAATTCTCAGAAAATATCTCAATAAGATATACCAATATGAGGGCATCACTCTCTGAAACGATTGAGATTGATTAGTTACTTGCAGAATGTTTAAACTGTTCAGTCCTCTTTTTCCTTAGTACCAACAAAATACATGACACATCAGTAGCGTAGTGTAGGCTGGGGGTGCGGCCCGCCCCGGGCAGCACTTTTTAGGGGGCAGCAAATTTCAAAAAAATCATTTTTTAAAATTTTAAAAAATAATAATGTATTCTAAATATTTGACCATATTATATTTCTAACACAACTATAAATTCGGAGCCAAAAAAAAGCACAGAATATTTTATTACCTATCTTGTAATGAGTTCTGAGAATTCTGTAACTAAGTGTGTAATTGCAAAATAATTGTAATGATGACAGGACAGTTCTTGCCCAAAAGTTCTATAAAATTAGATCATGTCTGCAATGCGATTTTTATTTGCTAGATTATTTTCCCGCTACTTAGCTGTAGTGTTACACATTGAGTTATACAGTATCTGCAGTGGGAGAAAAAAAATTATAAGGAAAAATCACGAGAATGAAAATCGCTCTTGATGTTTGTAAAAATTGTATGATAAAATTAAAAAGCCTTATAAAGGGGGCGCCAAAATTGTCCTACTATGCCACTGTGACACATTATAATCAATAATCAAAATATGTTTTGATAAATTAAAAAGATAATAACAATTATACAAAAGGGTATATAAAAAAGGTTAAATGTTTAATTTTAATGTTAATTAAGGTAAAATAACTTACGATTTTGACAGACAGTTTTGATACTCCATGATCATGAAGTTCATCTTCAAACAATGTAAGATCATGGTAAAAGAGAATTTGATCTTTCCTTTTTAGCAGTTCGAAGTCTATGGGTTCCTCAGTCGCTTCTACTATAATATTATTAGACAGTGTTCCTTTATAATCTGTTGAGAATGTCCAGTCAAATGTCTTCTTTTGTTTTTCTGCTCCAGGACTGGAAAACAAGAGTTGATGCAAAACAATAATTAAAGTATTCTCCATGTTACTTTGGTTACTTTCAAACATTTTTAATGACAACTATTTCATAGTAGCACATGGTAAAGTATATTGTAGAAGCTACTACAATCTACTTTCTTATTATGACTATTAATTGTGCTTTTCTTTTATTTTTCAAACTTTCTAAATAGATTGTTGAATATAAAATTTATACAATAGTTTAAAAAAGAAACACTAAAGAATAATACTAGGTGTTGTGCCTCAGCATAAATAAGTAATTACCGAGATTCCAGCCATGCTTCAGAACATGACACTTCTATAGCGTCAATTCTGCAGGACACTCTCTTTAGTGCATCCAGTGGGTTAAACTGTATTACACCACCGTTAGTGTGTTTCAACTTGAGGATATTCTTGGGAAACACCATATCAGGAAAATGAGGTATGCTCAACTCTTTACAATATCTGAAAAGTATGATAAATAAATAATAATCAAATTACACAACTTAATAATCGTTATATTTAAGGTGTCCTAAAAATGTTTAAATATTCTAGGCTTGATAATAAACTTTAAATTAACCGCTGTATTGCTTTAAATTTAAGTTTTAAATAATACCAACCCTTTTCTCTACTTTAGTTTTTGATAAATAAAAACTGATTAACTCACATACAAAACTGGCAGAATTGTTCGTCGTCTCTCTCACATACCACTTTGGTAGAGCACACACTTGGAAGAATACAACTGACATCATATGAGATATCCCACGGGCCAAACTGTATAGATTGGGAATTTGTTTTGTAGCGTCCAGAATCTATTTGCTCGGTCTGCCAATGATAGAAAGGAATAAATAAAATGACTGGGATTCGACTTAATATTGCGGGTGAATCGGGAAGTTTGTATTGTTTGCAAGTCAAGCGCGGCAACGCCGGGTGCGTTTTTCCGCAGCCTTATACTCCTCGGAGCTGGGGATCGTATAATAAAACATAAATAAACTGACGCTTCTTTGTAAATTAAATAGTTTATAAGTAATATCCAGAAAATAAAAAGAAATAATGCCCTAAAAATACAAAACATCATCTTTTACACACCTCAGTTCGTAGCATTCTGAATGAAGGAACTATTTTGTTTTGCGTTAAAAACAATGAAAAAATGATGATTTAATTATGTTCTCTTTAAATCTATAAGTTTTTACTAAGAAAACTTAATTACTTTGGAAAAATGAAGCTACAAAAATACAAAACCTTCAGACATTTTGATGGTACTGTCAAGTGTCAACTGTCAGGCTGTCAAACTGACATTTTTTTTATGGCCCCTTTTCATAATGGTATGTTTCCATGGCACAAGTTCACACTTTACAAACGTTGCTTGGCATTTGGAATTTGTTTTCACGCATGGTGGACACTAAACTTGTGTTAGTTTCTATATTTGGTTTCTAGCTTACTTTCATTTTAAATTAAATCCATGTAAAACAATTTGCTTCATTCGTTCAACTACTCATTTGAAAGTCAGAACTAGATATAAGGTTCGTTGCAAGATCGCAGTGATAAGTAGCTGCTGGCGACTGGCAAGTGGCAGGCGTGCCGCAACTGGAAGTGCAGAGTTTTGTTATATGTCCAAAAACCAACAACGGACCAAATCTAATACTCTCTCTCTCTCAGTTTCAAGCTAACGCAGCGCGCAGTCTAGGTCAAATATCATTTTTACATGCAAAGATGGAAATTGGAAAAGCATAAAAGTTTGGCAGTGCTAGGCAAAAACTTTGTATCTGTCCTATTTTTTTTTTACTTTTAATGTAAAAAAAAAACATAAAATCAATATGGCTGACAACTGCCGGTCGGTTGGATTTGTGTTTTGATAGAAAAAGTAATTTCACGTTTTGAATGAATTTCTTATTTTAATTTAAATACATATAAATAAACAAAACAATATATTTCATAAAATAATTGTGAGTCATGGAAGCACTCATACCAGTTATCAATAAACTTCAAGATGTCTTCAATACTGTTGGAGCCGATGCCATCCAATTACCTCAAATTATTGTGCTCGGGAGTCAGGTAATTACATTTGTTGTTCTATTAATAATGCTAGGTGGCCTACTACTTATTTTTATCCTTTACTTGTACGAAAAACGAGGGTGGTTATGTAAAATGACACTGGACTCTTTGTCCCAGATTCGGACGTTTGACTTGTCATTTGCAAATCAAATACCGTTTGGATAGCGTATTAACACAAAATATTTGTTCGTGTACTTAGAGTTCCGGAAAGAGTTCAGTCATCGAGAGCCTCGTCGGGAAATCTTTCTTGCCGAGAGGTCCTGGCATCGTGACGCGCCGTCCCTTGATACTGCAATTAGTGTACAGCCCTAAAGACAGTAAGGAGCATAGGTCTGCAGAAGAAGGTAAGATGAATAAGCTATAGTCTGTCAATCTCTGTTGTTTAAATGCAATCCAGCCAGTGTGAATCCAAATCCCCTCAACCAATGAAGTCTGTCCAAGTCACAATAAACAAAGTCCAATGAATAATTTCTCTTGTCTTGGACTGGGAGCAAGCATTCCCCAAATTTCCATCCTTGCTGCATAACAGTAACAGGAGATAAAACAGTACATCTAGCATTAATATGAAGTTTACTATTTTAACAGAAGTCTACTGAACCCTTGCTCTTAGGCTTTTGCGACACTTTTGTGTATTTAAAATCTCATTACAATACTAGATTGAGGTAAAGAGAAGCATCATTCTTTTACAAGAAGCCAGTATCAATTTAACTTTTAGATTCATTATCTATTAAATTAGTTATCATAATGAACCTTTGTGCAAAAAACAATATAGGCTACAACATTTCATTGTAATAAGAAATAACATCAATTCATACTAAAATTGATCAATTTCCTGGAAGTATATTAATGATTTGTTTACATTTTTTGCAAACTTCTTTGTTAACTCTCAAAGCCATTGTTAAGTAATGATTATGCATAAATGTTTCACACAATAACTGGAACATGTGAAGTTCATTTGAAGTCAATTAACCCAGTAACTTAATTGTGCTTGTATTTAAAGTAAATTTTTTATTTTAGTGCAATAAATTTTGATCCATACTCTGTACTTATACAAACATTGAGGTTCACATATCTAAATTTAAAACAACTTATATTAAAATCCTATACAAATATCAAGCATGACTATTGAACAATATCTTATACTTTAATTTATATCTGATTCAGGCACAGTAAATTTAGAAGAATGGGGAAAGTTCCTACACACAAAGGAAAATATCTACTCAAACTTCGACGAAATTCGCAAGGAAATCGAAAGAGAAACAGATAGAATGGCTGGCAGTAACAAGGGAATATGCCCAGAGCCAATAAATCTTAAAATTTATTCCACAAAAGTTGTCAACCTTACGCTGGTAGATCTCCCAGGCATCACAAAGGTATAATTAGTGATAATAATATTCTTTTAATTCTGTGGATTTTAATATTAGTGCAGCAGAACCTTGATTATCTAAACCCAGTTTTATAGATTTTTAATTTTCTGGACTATCATTGGAAAACATGCCTCTTAAAAATTTCTGTGTCATTAAATGCTTAATTGTATGTTGTGGAAGTGAGAAGAAGTGAAGTCTAATAAAAAATTCTGTATCTTTCTTTTTTTAAAGTATTATAATGCCTAATGAAATGTTTAACAGTTAATTAGCCTGGTTAGACTTGTTGTCATTGTATTCCAGAATATGATTGACAAAATAATTACAAATTTTAAAATTTCTCACTAGATACCTATAGGAGACCAGCCGGAAGACATAGAGAATCAAATTAGAAACCTCATTGTCAAGTATATTTCAAATCCCAATTCTATTATACTAGCAGTAACAGCTGCTAATACTGATATGGCAACAAGTGAGGCTATCAAATTAGCTAAAGATGTGGATCCAGACGGAAGAAGGACTCTAGCGGTGGTCACTAAACTTGATCTCATGGATGCTGGTAAGACATTAATATTATGAAATAAAGTATTCATAAATAAAAACGTTAATACTCCTATTTTTATAAATAAGTAATTTCTGATTATAAATGTAAATAAAATATTGTATTTAAAATTTTATACCAAGTTTATTTCTTAATTTGCAGTTTAATGAGTTTGTTAACCTCAAATTTCCTTGATTGAATTAATCATTTAATTCTTTAAATCTTTTGTTAATACTAATGTAATGTAAGGCAATAATAGGAACTGCTACAGTGAGTCTTATAATTAAAGACATAAGTGGAAGAAGCGGCGGCAACTAACATTTAACCCGCATTATTTGAATTTCAAATAATTTTTTGGGTCCAAAAGTGTCCATTAATGCAAAAATCCAGAGGCTTTTAAAATATGCCTTCCACTTATGATTTTGTTATTCACTTCACAGATCCAATCGTTTTTTTTTCTGCTGATTTATTTATTAACATGCCATTTAAAAAAATTTAATACCAGAACTACTATTTAAATCTTTTTAAATCAGTGCCTATAATAATTAGTAGCGGACATTTACTAAAATTTATAAAAAGTGGCGTAAAACTATTTACGCCACTATTTATAAAAAAAATAACACTATAGTTTTATACTTTTTTCCGCGATTGTAAATATAATTATTATTCAGGCACGGACGCAATCGACATATTGTGTGGACGCGTTATTCCCGTGAAGCTGGGGATAATTGGTGTCGTCAACAGGTCACAGCAAGATATCATAGACAACAAATCTATTGCGGTAAATATATTTTATCAATTACTTGGCTCTCCAATCCTGGTACAGAACCAATAACAATTGTAATAAAATGCTACTTCACGAATTAGACTATAGGTTTTTTGATGAAATTACTTAGTTTCATCAAAAAACCTATAGGATGGTGTGTGTGTGTGGTATAAGTGGCATTTAATTGAAATAATTGTTCTGGTCGCGGTCGCGATACCATATGAGGTATATTATGAAAGAATTGTATATTGTAAACTAGTTGCGCAAAAATCTGTATATCACGCGGGAACCGTACATTTTATCGGGATAAAAAGAATCCTGTATGTTGCCTAGACCTAATAGCTATTAAACAAAAAAAAGATTTGTTCAAATCCATTCACTAGTTCCTGGGATTATCGCGTACAAACAGACAACTTTTTTTGTTGTCTGTTTGTACGCGATGTGTTCTATTACTGTTCCTTAACACCCCATATTGATTATTTTGTGAAAATACTAAATGTACAGACACTTCAATTTTTCTGTTTTATTATATGTATAGATATATAGATAATAAAAAACTAATTCAAACAAATGACAAACAAAAGAACTAGAACAATATTCTATCTATAGGTGCTGAAAGATAAAGCAACTATTATGAAAATATATAGAGTTATTTTTATGTGTTGGTAATAAGATTCAGTATAAACATGAGCTCTGTGTTGTGGCTTGGTGGTCACACTATCTAACTACATTATAACACAAGTCTGAATCACAATATTCTCTGATACGGTGCATAAACTTCATGTTTCTAATTAATTAAAAAAACATACCTACTCTATACTTCAACCACGTCATATTGCCGTTATAACATTAAAAAAACTATTTCGGAGATCGGTCATAATGATTCATTAATAGTTTGGCTATTTCTACCCGACTACGGTGAAGCAAAAAGGAGGGTTATGATTTTGACCTGTATGTATGTGGGTATGGTTGTTCATCTGTTCCCTCGTATACTTCAAAACTATGAGTAATATTTCTAGACGGTGTCGTGTGGGGTATTAAATAAAAGAGCTCTGTAAGCACATTTCAAATATGTAAACATTATTATCTTATTCCCACTGGGTCTGCCTGCAATCACCTGGTATTGCAAGGGTTCATAAAATCTCTTCAATGTAATATTTAATATGAAACAATGAATAATTATACCTAACATTAAGAAATATAACGAGTTATATTATTCACCTTAAAATAATAGAAATAATAATAATAAGAATATCCATGGACACTTCACACCACGTCAATCTGGCCCTGTACTAAGTATCCGAAGGACTTGTGTTACAGGTACCAGACAACGAAAATATATTTAATACTTTTATACTATACACAATATATTTAATAAAAATAATATTTAAAAAACTAAAACCCGACTACTAAAACAAATTCTAAAAAGTAAGAAACAAGAAAATATAGTGATAATATGGACATGTTTAAAGGATAGTCGATACAACGACGTATCAAATACACAGTTATAAGTTACACCTCCACTGTAGCTATTTTTAAATACACTTTAATTTCGGGTATACAGAACCAGTGAACACAACAAAATATGAACCCACAGCTAAGAAACAGCCTCAAACCACTGCTTAGTAATTAGTTTTCTTGTAGGGCTTACTAAAGAAATAAAAAAAAGAGTTTTTAAGGTAATTAGTGTGGGAAAAGGGTGTAAAAGAGGTTACAGGAAGATATTCTGGAGGATCGGGAAGGGACTTTTAGATGTATCTTAAAAGGAGAAGTGTTGAATCAATTTTATGTTGGGCTATATATTTAGTAGACTTGTGACATCTGATATTCTGTGTCTATGGTGAAGAGGCAAAAGGTGGAACCTTAAACATCTGGACTCGTAATTTGGATCAGATGACAATATAAATATATTGTAATTTAATTTTACATATATACTATATTACATTATGTGAAACATCATTTTCTTTTTTGAAGGACTCGTTAAAAGCCGAAGCAACATACCTCCAACGACGGTACCCGACCATCGCCACGCGTAACGGTACACCATATCTGGCCAAGACCCTAAATAGACTCCTCATGCACCATATCCGGGATTGTTTACCGGAACTAAAGGTATAGAACAATATTGGACGTATACCATAATAAGAATCATAATAATTTTAGTGCTATTTGGTGTACCACACAAAATAGCTCTAAAGTCTTAAGTTTATCCCAATTTCTTTCAAAATTAGGAATGTGAAAGCTTGTTTAGATGTATGATGGATGTGATTGATATTGATGAAATTTGGTACAGATAGAATATTTAAAAAAAGGGAAATAATGCCTCAAAGAAATTACTAGACAGTGTTTTATTGTGTCCATTATCTGCTATAAAAATAATTAATCTGCTATGAAATTGTATCATTCTGCCAAGTATCAAAATAGAGCATACATCAATATGAAAAATTTTATAATAATTATTGTAATTACTAACAGTTTATAATAATTGCAGGTGCGCGTTAATGTCATGATATCACAGTTCCAATCACTGCTCAGCTCGTACGGAGAAGATGTGTCGGATAAGTCACAAACTTTACTACAAATTATTACGAAATTTGCAAGCGCTTACTGTTCTACCATAGAGGGTACGGCGAGGAACATAGAGACTACAGAACTGTGCGGCGGCGCGCGCATTTGTTACATATTCCACGAAACCTTTGGCAGAACTCTGGACTCTATACATCCACTTGTTGGTGAGTCCAAACCGTATTAATTTCAACACTCTTAAAATAAAAACCAGCCGAATATGAGAAAAACTCGCGCACGAAGGGTTCCGTACCATATTGGAGCAAACATGGGTTAAAATTGTGTTTTTTGTATGAGAGCCCATCTCATACAAAAAACACAATTTTTTGTTTGTTAGCTCTAATATGGTACGGAATTCGATTATTAATTTTGTTTAAATTTTATTAGTAAAGTATAAATACAAAGTATTTTGTGAAAATTCAAGTGCCTGCCTGTTGCCATTATTGATATCAAGCAAAAAATAGTTTATAAATTACGTTTGTTGTATGAGAGCCCCTTTTATTTATTAAATTTATTTTGGTTTTAGTATTTGTTGTTATAGCGGCAACACAAATACACTATCTGTAAAAAATTTCAGCTCTCTAGCTATTTTTGTTCTTGAGACTGATAGGCGGACAGACATCGAAGTAATGGGGTCCCGTTTTTACCCTTTGGGTATTGAACCCTAAAAACATTATTTTACAACTGAAAAGGAACCAATTTAATATGGCTAATGTAATAAGTAATATAAATACGTAATAAGTAATATTGACATAACCCAGCCAAATAACCTGTTTCTATAATATATATTATGTCAAGCCTTGTCAAACCAAATCACAACTGGGGGTGGGTTAACGTTTTCGCTTCTTTGCAGAACAAAAAGTATAGAAATGACATAAGGCGTAACGAACGCTTATGTCATTTCCATTTTCTTTGGCGAACTGAAAACGTTTAGATCTAGACCAACCCCCCTGGTGTTAGTTTGATGTATGGTTTATCAACCCTCTGTCAAAAAATGTATCTTTTCCATAGAGTTTGTATATCCTTTGTCCGTGGCCCAATGGGTAAGAGCATTGGTTCGCACTCGAGAGGGTGTAGGTTCAAACCCCGGTGGAGGCGTGTACCAATGAGATATTTTCTGATCTCGAGTACATAATATGGATGCTCATTGCCGTGGGAGAGCCATGCTTTGGCACGAATGGGCCGGCGTGAAACGGCGTTGTGTCAGTTTCGTTTAGTAAGTGAGTTTACCGGTTGCCCAACTTCCCTAATCCTCCTATCCCTATTCCCATTCCCTCATGGAGGCCGATAACACACTTGCGACTCTTCGGATGCCACGAGTGTCCATGGTCGACGGCAGTTGCTTTCCATCAGGTAAACCGTCTGCTCGCTTGCCCCCTGATTATCATAAAAAAAATACAAAATGCGATTTTCAACAAAGTGTTGTGTTGTCACTTTGTTGTTGACAATCGCGGTTTGTATAGATTCGACAGAGGGTTAATGAACCATACCGTCAATCTTGTAATATTATGTCGTCGGATTATATTATGAATTTTGTCGATGATAAGAATCGAGAAAATTTTAGCGATTTGTGAAATCACATATATATGGAAAACAAATACATGACTAATCGTCGTGTAATTGTTTCCTTAATCCAATGTTAATATGTTCGTAGGTTTGACGCGCATGGACATACTGACTGCTATTAGAAACGCGACGGGGCCGCGGCCCGCGCTTTTCGTTCCTGAGGTCTCGTTCGAGTTGCTGGTCAAGCGGCAGATCAGAAGACTTGAGGACCCGTCTCTACGATGTGTTGAATTGGTTATTACACTTTAGTTTTATTATCCGATCAGCAGTAGACTGTCAAAGATGCTCAAGAGACAGCTAGGAATTCGGAAGTCGATTCCTTAACAGACTTTTAGTTATTAATTAAGCTTATCCACAACCTTTGTACTGCGCCCTAGGAACGTGAGACAGGGCGTGGGACGCGTAAGAAAAAGTTTAAGTACATACGAGCTCAATATAAAGGTTGGACGTACTATCTTACGATATTATTTGACAGTTTAAAGTAAGAACTTTTTACAGCCAACATGTATTAAATACTTCTTGGCTGTAAAAATTTAAAGACATAAGTGGAAAAAGCAGATTTTTAAGATTGCGTTAATGGACGCTATTGGACCGGAAAAAAATATTTCAAATTAAAACAATGAGGGGTTCATGTATAGCTAGATACACTAGGTAGGTAATAAAATAGGTAAGTTACAAGATTTGTCACAAGATTTGCTACAAAATTTTATGGGTATAAATTTGTATTTAGGGTTGCAAAATATTAGTTATCTTCTTCATCCACTTAGGTCTTCAATTGTCTTTTTAAAAGTTTTTTAACATACGAATAACGTATAAAACGTCGCGCATAATAGCGTGTATATTCCCTTAGGTTAACCCTTCCGTTTTGGAATCTACTTCCCAAAGCATTGTAGTATATTTTTTACAACAGTCTCTTTCAGTTGGGTGTAGGAATTATTTTGAACTTAATGTTAGACAAAAACTCATCATTTTATTAAAAACTAAGGCAGACATGCTTAGATTTTAACGGTGATATACAAAATGGTTAGTCATAATAATTGAAGACATAAGTAGAAGAACCAGATAACTAAAATTTATGCATCATCGGAACAATAACACATTTTTCTCTTGAAAGTTTAACATATCTTGTAACTTAGCTACTTGATACATACATTTACATTTTTTTGATTTAAAATAGTTTTTCTTGTCCAAAAAACTCAATGTAAAAAATCGGCAGTTTTTAAATTGTTAGTTATCCGCTTCATCCACTTATATATTTAATTACGATTAAGAAAAAATAAATACAGGAAAATAACGCAATTTGAAAAATACAGAAACAAAGATTTTCTTTTTTTTTATAGTAACTGTAATGACTTGGTATATTACCCGTTTTCGGCTTATCGTTGATTTATGGGGCACTCGGTATTTCAATGAAGACAAACTCTAATTCATCTTTATTGAAATCAACCGCGCGCGCTTTATGTGTGTTGTACGTATCACGGAAGTTTTGTCGCAGGTGCACGAGGAGATGCAGCGTATAGTTCAGCACTGCGGGACGGAGGTTCAGCAGGAGATGCTGCGGTTCCCACGCCTGCACCAGCGCATCGTCGACGTCGTCACACAGCTGCTGCGCACGCGCCTGCCCCACACCAACGCCATGGTAATATACAACTTAACTCATAAAACTACTACACCGAGAGCTGGTAGCAATTTTTGAAATTTTAATATGTAGTGGATTTCATCACTAAACAAGATACATTTTTGGAAAGTTTCTTTTAGTTCTTTTGGCCCCACTAAAAGGACTAAAAACGGTCTGCAGAACCGTATTATTGGGGCGTAGGACAAGGTTTCAGCTTGCCTTAAATACCTACTTAAAAGTTGCTATCAGCTCTCGTATTATACTGATAGTCCATCTAAAAAGCAGTTGTAGACTGTACCACACCCATATAGTAGGGAGCCGCTTAACTCTCCTATTTTGTAGTTTTTTAATTTTATTTTGAAAATAGTTCGTCATAAAGAAAAGGAGTTTTCTACTATGAAAGCTATAAATTTTCCTGCAACTTTGGTGTCACAAGCTTTTTCGAAATACTTGTTGGTTTTCCATATCACGCTCCAAAAAAGCGACAACGAATGTATTCAGAGTAATGAAATGCCTGTTGCATTTCTTGAAACTACAAATTACTTAATTTTTATTTTATTGATTCCAGGTGGAGAATCTAGTGGCTATAGAGCTAGCGTACATCAACACGAAACATCCTGATTTCCACCGCGAGGCGGCGCTAGTGTCGGGGTTGCTCAAGAGCTCCGAGCGACCGACGCACTCGCCCGCGCCGCAGCCCAGCCCGGTACACAACATGATCAAAGTACTATGTTACATTATACTATGTGCACTTGATGTGGACTAACACTACTAACCACTTATGTGTCGTCAAAATGTACAGAACACAAAGAGCAGAGAACACAACCCCAGAAAAATCAATGTTGTCAACATACAACCACTTGAAATAATATGGCCGCATTCACCCACATATAATCTTATTAAATGTTCCTAAACTGATACAATTAGGTAGTCCTTTTTATTACATTTTAAAATGCTTAATAAACATACGACACAGTTGTATTCGCTTCAAAATACACAACACAATTTGTCGTTAACTAATCAATCTATAACATTAATTATGTATTTTAATTGATCAATTCATGAATTCTAGTTTAGTTCAAAAATCCTTAAAGTATCAACCTTTTTTATTTTTATTCAATGAAAGAAGGTCTTAAATTAAATACGAGATATGGAAAATTAGAAATTGAAACACTACTAATCCCTGACATTATAGATTTATTCAAAGCTTGATATAAACAACTACTTGGTAAAAAAAAGTTAAATGTTCCGTCTGAATCTTTTAAAAACATCATGTATCTCAACTGTTCACGTTGAAAATATTGTTTGTAGCTGTTCCTTCGACAAATGGGCGAAAGAGGGTCCACCTTGGTATTGTTAGCTAGTTTGTGGGATAACTACAATAAGGTAAATGATACAATGAACGATACTCATTCCGCCTTAGATTCCATATGCAGCATTTTTTGTACACGAATATCATTGTGGGCTCTTTTTCAACCGATACTAATGTTGCAGTAGACACCATGACTAATTGCTTGTGATATATTATAATTTTAGGGCCTGCTTTACGACTTCCTGATAAGTGCTATATAGGTTATCCACAACTTGATTGAAAGATGAAGAAGGAAAATTTGTTAAATAAGTTGCGCATAGCCTATCCGAAACTTATCGTGAAGAGGTCCCTAAGTCCTGTATATGTCGCATGAATATCATGGCTTCTTTTTTGTTGCGAGACAAACAAGAATAGACAAGTAAACCATAGACAAGTCGACCATTGATTAAAATTATATCATTTCATGATTTTTTAACTTATGATAAAAAAAGCACCTGTTATAGATGCTATAAAATAATTGGGAGCTTTTTATTCATGCTCTGTTTTTAAAAAGTAGTGTTTTAAAAATTGTTTATTTTTCAGCATGTTCCAGCTATAACAGATGGCCATGATCGCTCGCCGCCGCAAGCGAACCACATTGATAGCCAGGCTGGCTCACCACAGGTAATATACAGTATTATTTAGTGCCTTCTAGAAGCTTTAAATTTATGCAATCATGTGAATGAAACCAGCAACAGCAGTTAGATCACTGGAATGGAATAATATAAACTGTCCATGAAAATTACCATTATTTTATCATACCAGTATCTTACCATTGCCTATGATTGATTTATTCGACTCGTCGCTAAACAAATTGGAAAAATTATTTTTTATTATTGTTCCTTATTGAAGGAGGCCTTTGCCGACTGGCAAACAGATCTTCAAACAATAAAGAAAGCGCAGCTATTAGAATAATGTATACTACATTTTTAGTAAGTTGAAAAATTGTAATTCGAATATGTTGATCTGAATAAAGGCTATATATAACCGTCAAATATGTCAGATCGGAATCATCTATTGCAAATTAATGGACCTAAAAATATTGTCTTATTATTACAAGTGCACTATTTTTACCTACATGTAGTGTTATATTGATTTTAAAAATAGCTCTTACTGTTATTTCTAGGGTAAAATTAATATTTAAATATAATCTATAGATTTTTTATCATAATTTTTCCAGATGAATGGTACTCCGGACAACAGAGTAATGACTCCTCAGAAGCCGGTCAACCTTCTGCCTGAGGTGCCTAGTCAGACTTCCCGCAAGCTATCTGAGAGAGAGCAACACGACTGTGATGTTATTGGTAAGAGTATTTCTTAAATTACTTTGTATATTATATTTAAATATAAAAAGGATTTGGTAAATTTATACGATGTAGGATTTTGACATATTAGTATATATTTTAAAAAAATGAAAGTGTGGCATACTTATATGGTATAGCCTTACATTAAAATATATACGCAATTTTTTCTGTATAAAGTTTTCGAATGTTGCAGATAAGAACAGAGACTTATCTAGTTTTTGCACTGTTTCAATATTCAGTCCTTTTTATTCGATCTTATAAATGAAAATGTGTTTTTTGAATGGAAACAGTTTCTATAATATTATAGTTTCTTATTACATGGTGTCAAATTTATTATTGTTGTTTTCTTGAAAAGAAGTTACCATTTCAAATGTTTTTGATAAAGTCCGCTTTTATGTAAAACAATCCTCTTAAATTTATTATTTGTGTGCTCACTTTTGTCAGACTGTATGCACCACATTTCGTAAAAATTTCTTAGCTATAGTTAGTTCGATTCGGTTGTGAGCGCGGCCCTATGTGGGTAAGCCTTGTTTACTCGGACGGTGCCTGTCGCGTCACTGTCACTGAAATGAAAGTTGTGTATTTACAATGACACGCACACATAACGCGGCGCGCACAACTAAGTTGAACTATAACGAAAAATGGGTGCGTACGGCGCTGACAAATGTGCAAATCACCTTTAAAATACGTTTTTACATTAATTTAACTAACTGTATAACAATGTCCTCATAAACATTGTCCGTTTTGTGATGTTAGGTGGACGGAGCGACGTCGACAGATACATGTCTAAAGTGAACGGCATCAATACGATGCAATTGAACACGATGGGGGACTTAGTCGGTGAGGAAAAGAGATAGAAGCATAACGCTTGATCATTATCTCACTGTTAGGTTTCCGGCCACCTGTCATCATGAGCTTCACGGCTTGCCGCTTTTTTTTGGCCACGCACAACTTCAATATAGCTAGCAGACATATGGACATGCTTGGTGGGGGTTAGTCGGTAATAATAGTTGTCAGCGCCCGATCTCGTTGGTGGCAAACCGGGCAAATGCCTGGGAAAACAAAATCGAGCTTTTTATAGGTTAAAATTACTCCATCTACAAAATCCTTTTTATGGTCAATGTACATCTATCCGAACCGAACGAATTGTAAACAATTCGGAACGATTCGGACGATTCGGCGCTGATTTATTTGCGAGGTTCCATGACATTTTATTATATACCGATTTCTATAATTCATTTCCATCGCCGCGTTCGACTCGTTCGGTTGTTATAGATGTGCGCTCACCTTATGAATTGAATGAAAAAATATGAAAAGGCAGTTATTTGCTATTTTTCCCGAAACGGCATAACACCTGGATCGGGCGCTGGTGATCGTTATAATTATTACTTCGGACGATCGAATTCAGATGGCGAGCGATTTTAAGGTTGTGCGTGGTACAAACTTTCTTTTGGCGATCGATGTTACTCGCGCGCGGTATGATATTTCCAAAGATAGACGAAAACTCACGAAATATGTCAGGAACATTTTAGACTTCTGTTAATATTACTCGATACGTTTATGAATTATGCGACTTTGATATCCGATAAGAAATGTTTTAATTCATTGTTCCGTCTTCTTTTGAAAAATTCATATCTTCTTTTGAATCTAATTAAGATGTTAATAACACTACAAACTGCTTGAGAATAATATTGCGAAGTAGAAAACCTTTTAAAGTTACGCTGTTCCTTATGTAGGTTTTTAATATTGTTTTATAATTGTGATGGATGACGTGTTCATCTGTCAAAATTCAATTTCATAATACTAGCTATCTTGTATTAAACTATTCACTGTGCAGTTTTTTTTTATTAAGTGGTGTATAGGTAGGTATGTCACCCTAAGATTTCAAACATCATATGAATTCAATCGAATGGGTAAGATTGTTAACAATCAAATAATAACAGAAGGCTGACAATTGTGTTTCACTTTCCGATTGTGGACTATTGTAAGGTTTATACTGTTTAACGTATACGGTATCACATAACAATTTAGTCAGCCAGCTCATTCAATTTTCTAATCAGAAAAATTTGGGCGGTCTTTTTGTTGTAGTCCCCGCATATTATCCGAGATTTCTGACAGGATTATGTATGGTATTAGAAGACGTAAGTGGAAGAAGCGGGTAATTTACATTTTAAAAATTGTCGGATTTTTGTGTAGATGGACGCTTTAGGGCCGGAAAAATGACTTCAAATAAAAATTGAGTGGATTCGATGTATAGAGATAATTAAATCGCAAAATTATTATATTAGACTTATGAAAATTTTATGGAAAATATAAATATTTATTCGAAGGTTGTAAAAATGTAAGTTATTCGCTTCTTCTATTTATGCCTTTCATTTGACTGCGTCTGAATTTTCTGATAAGAAATTCGTATAATGCGCGACCGGGCTTAAACTTATCTTATAGCTCACAATAACAATTATTCGATCGTTTACAATTATACGTGTTTATAGTATTCTAATGGAATTTCAAATCCTACGGTGACATACCCACCTTAAATAAAGCATGACATATTGTGATTAATTATAGCATTATATTTTCGTTAGAAAGATTCTCTACTGTGATTTTAAAAGTTTGAATGGACTAGCCTCTTTACATATTTTTTAGTCAGTTTAGAGCTATTTACCTTCGATTTGTTTTGACTGCCGCACTTAAAAAAAAAGAGTATAAACTATTGCGACTTTTAAAGAAATGTAAAAGGCATATGTCAAAACTACCTTTTCCGCTAGCCTTAAAAAGTATTTTCGTATTTCCTATTATCCTAAGTAATAACATCTTCCTGTATGTCAAGCCCAATCCGTCCAGTGGTTTGGGCTGAGCGTTGATAAATCACTATCAGTCAATCAGTAAATTTTGAGTTTTATATACTCAAATTTGTCTCTTAAGTGCGCCAGTAAGGAAGATATCGTCTTTGCATAAAGTAAAAGGTGAAATAACTCTGGACTGAATATTACTCAACATCAATGTTTAGTCAAACCAGCACGCTCACTCAATGTATAGATGTCACTAATTTTATATTCTCCGTAATATAGATGTTACATATCCCTTTAGAAATAAAAATGATTCGTGTATTCGGATGTAAAGTTGTGTGTTTTCTCCTACTTTGCTAAATTACGACTAAATTCATTGCTTACGATTTTGATATATGTGGTATGAATTTTTATTATTAAGAGGGTATCAACTATCTACTACTAATGTGCAGATAACCTTCAACTAAAAAACTAAAGCTCCTTGATATAAAATTAACTCGAATCAACATTGTTACAGAGAGATTGATCAAATCTTACTTCTACATCGTGAGGAAATCTATCCAAGATTCGGTGCCAAAGGCTGTGATGCATTTCCTAGTTAATTATGTAAAGGACAATCTGCAGTCGGAACTGGTGACGCATCTGTACAAGTCGGACCAGGCGGAGAGCATGCTCAACGAGTCTGAACATATCGCCCAGAGGAGAAAGGAAGCTGCCGACATGCTTAAGGTAAATTGGAAACGTCATTCTGCTTTATACACGCTATAAGGCCAGATTTTCAAAGCTATGGTTGTATGAAATTCTAAATGATATATTAAGTCACAAATATAGTCAATAACATGATGTTTCTGATTATTTTAAAATTACAAAAATATTTTTTTTTATACACAAAATTAGTAATAAACCAAAGCCGTGAAAATTATTGCTGATTTTATGTTAAATGTCATTCTCTATTCTTACTCTACTTTTCATTTGCTTTAACATCTAGTGTATCTCGTAAGGCCAATGATATCTTAATTTCTATAATTATTTCTAAAATTCTCGTTTCACAGTGTTAGTAGCCTTACTCCGAAGTAGCTTTACTGATTTTCCTTACCAAATTTTATATGTATGTTCAATAAGTCTGATAATAATCTGTCGGCTTCTACGTATCTTTCATACCCCTAATATATAAAAGTAGGGTTGCATAGAAATAATTTATAAAGCAAAACAACGATCGTCGAGCCAGCTATAGTATAATATGTTACGTTTTTCAGGCTCTCCAGCGAGCCGGGCAGATCATCAGCGAGATCCGCGAGACGCACATGTGGTGATGGTCTCCGGACGAGGACTCTAGTCTAGCCGATAGCTGAGCGAGCTCTGTTCTACGTTCCTCACCAACATTGTCAGTCATTTCGCTTTAAAGAAATAGTGAATTATGCGAATGCCATATACGAATCAGGACCAGGAAGCCTACTCCGAAAAAAAATTGAGGCTAAAACGATCTATGTAATTGTATCTAGATAATTTTAGTATATTAAAGTGTGCGGACTCGTTCGGACGTCCGGAGCGAAACTGGCGCGCTGCATGTCATTTTCTGTGCATTATCTGTGCAAACCTTTGTGATGCATCCGTAAGCCGCGTCCGATAATTTGTTTTCAGCTTTACAATCTCGTTATTTGTACGCGGAATTCCGATTCCTTAGTTGGACTCTCAATACGGTTTCTAAGTAGGCCTCCTGACCCCATGGCAAATGCAATCTGTATGTATAACGTATAACGAGGCACTTGCGTTCCCAAAAGTGCTATAGAAAATATTGAGCGATTCCAGTTTTGTCATAAACTGTTTAAACTCAATGATAGTCAACATACATGTATGATTCACTGACTTTAACGCGACTGGACTGTTGTCGATATCAAACAGAATAATATGGATATAAAACACAACCATGTTATAAATACAGCTGCAAAAATTTAAAATACACAACTAAACGGAGTGTAGAGAAGCATTCTTTAAGTCATTGACCTATATATTTTAAATATTTCTCTTCAAGGCATTTTAGCTCATTTTTGTACTTACCTGTACTTTGTGTGTGCTTAGATTGCATTATCGTCATTTTGCAAACGACATATGCACTATGCACATTGCTCATAATAATAATTTTGTACAAGTTAATGTCAATGACTGCACTTTTTGTTAGTTAAAATAGTTGTATTAAATAGAAACATTTTATTCTTCGCTTTTATAATTTTTCAATTTCTTGGGCGCTCATGACAATTTATATCGACATAAAGATAAAAAAAGTACTGAATACTGAATTTGATTTTTTAAAGTTACTAATTTTGTAAGGGATCGAGAAAACGCTATAATATATCTACAATATACAACAGTTAAATCCCTTTAAAATAATATAAAAGTACGGAAATACCAACCAAAGATTTGAAATGAATGGAAATTGTAGATTTTTTGCGATTGGAAGTCTACTCACAAAAATATTACGATGAATAAAATATTCCTTTTAAAAACGTCATTAAAACACATGTATTATGTTGAAAATTTTCAAATATAAATAATATAATATTGAAATTATGGTAGGTAGTCTTATAATAACACTAAATGCCTGATGTTACTAGACATCTGACAAGTTATCAGTCACAGAATTCAGGCAAAAAGTTGGTCAAATAAAAATTATAATTATAAAATGAGGTAATGTGTTATTTTACTTGTAAAACTAATATGTATTTGATAGTGGTATGCATTGAGAAAGACAATTATATTCGAAGTTGTACAGTCATACCAATTTTACCGCCAAAAACATATGGTAATAAAAACATTCACAAAATTCAATTTCTGACTCCTTTTTCATCGCATGCTAATATATTGATTTCTCCTTGGCATAAAGGTGATTTTAATTGTGTTGCCATTTTATCTACAATAAAATGATGATCCTGATGAATCATGTAAAAAAGTGATGATTTGTGAACATCATCTTCACAATTCTCTGACTGTACAATTTCGAAGGGCGCACTAGCTAGTGTATATGTAAGTTACCAAGTCGATTTAATCGTGAAATGATTTCTGTCGTAGATCGCGAATGGATTATAGTAGTGATATTAACCTGTAACATCCTCTTTAGTGATATTTTACATTGTTTAAAAACGATTAATTATTATGTGTTACTTTGTTAAAATTGAGTAAGTACGTTGTATAAACAGGGCTGGTAGTTATAGTTATTTTAACAAACGGTATGTATTATTGTATTAGTTTTCGCATGCTTCGAGTCAGTTTGTGTCATTAGTGTATTTATATTTTTTTTATTCCGATTATTATCGTAGTAGTAATTCCAATGTAAAGCAATGTATTTATTGTTATAGTTGGTCGCGTTGTGTGCTCGATAGTACGAAACCAAATGAATGTTGCAAGATTGTATTTAAGTCTGTTATTAAATTTATTAGAATATTGTCATCAAGTTTTGTTTTATTTTCTTATCTTTTAATTAGCGAGTGGAAAACCCCTGTTTACGAAAGACGCGTATATAAAAAAGCATTAAATATCTCCCAGTTACGCACACTACAATATTTTAATATGACACGATGATCACACACGAAATACTCTTTTCTTTATGGTTGATGTCTGTGATTTTTTAAATAAAATGTATGGCCTGGTAACGAGAACTTTATGCCATTGAAGTTTGTGATTGAACTGAAAATAGATTATACTTTTTATAGCTCCTCTACACGATGAATTTAAATATACAATAGTCGAATTTTGACCACGGGGCGACCTCTAGTTGAAAAAACTGCAAAAAATTAATTTAAAAATTCAGCTCTGCGGACGCTCTCGAAGCTCGTTACACTGCTCATCAACTTGTGAATAATTAATTTGTATTGTATTGTATAAGTAATTATTTTTAAGTAAATACCTTAACCTAATGCAGCTAAGTATAACACTGACACAGGCTTAAACGTTGTTTGGCAATAGTGAGTAATGCCATTCAACCTTGTAAAGCAGTTAGTAAGATCCCGCCTACGAACTAAAAAACTGCTCCGCCCACTGCAAAAACTTGGGAAAAAAATGCAAACCATGACCGATCTCAAATCATCGATTACAATACCCCAATTTTTCATTACGTTACATGACGTACCCAACATCGTAACTTTGTTTATTAAGTAAATTATCTACTTTATACTTCAGGCTTACTCCGAAACCGTATTGAGACTGAAACAATCGAATGAGAATGTCGCGTCCTACTCTCCTAAGGTATTTTACCGCTTGATAGATTAAGACGTTTCCCATTCGTCCGTTTGAGGCTAATAACAGTTTCGGAGTAGGCCTGTAGAATTGGTATCACAATAACAAAAAAATCGTAAAATAGTCTAGTTTGTTTTAAAGGTAGTTTTAGGCCCGTATTAACAGTCAGTCTGAAAAATGATGATGACAATAAAAAAATAATTGAGATGCTGTTTTCATTCACAAAGAGACCTTTTTGAACGAAAACAGCATCTCTCAAATGTTTTAATTACGATCTTAATATTAAGCGCTGACTTCAATACATTGCATACAAGACATAAGTGGAAGAAGCGGACATTAACATTTTACAACTTTTAAGTAAATACTAAATTTTTCCTATAAAATTGCAACAAACTTTTTTTTGTTTTTAAATGTTAGTTACCTGCTTCTTCCAATATATATTCGATTATTACGGACCTAAGATAGCGTTAAACATGTTTACGATAACTATCTACTTAGAGCGTACCTTTCTACTTACGTATTTAAGAACGTATTTTGTGTACAGTCAAGATTTTTGTTTTAACCGACTTTCTAAAAAGGAGAACACATGACGTGTTTCGCAAAACATCATTCAATACGTAGTACCTAACTCAATGAACATTAAGAGTTGAACTGCAGAGAATAACATAGGCGTGTGTTGGTCATTCGACCCGCGTTGTACAGTCACTTGTTATTGTTGATCGTTGTAATGTGAGCGGCAATTGAGTTTGTCAGTAGCGCTCAGCGCAGGACAGCGCCTCCCACTCGTCTGCGCGCGCGCCTCCTCACTCGACGACAAACCCGTGCCGTGCGCGCGAACCAATAGCGCCTGTGAAGTGACTGTGCCAGTGGATATCACGATTCATATCCTCCGAAAAGGTGAGTCTGGATTTTGGACCTTTTCCGCTAAACGTCTAATTAGAATTTGCAAAACAGACGTTGATAATTGCAGTTGGAGCTCAATTCATAACTCATGTTTTTGCTAGCGATGCAGTAAGATGTTTTTATTTCATATCCGACGAATATGAGTAATTTTATAAATATGCAAACAAGGTCGGTCCAAGGAACGCGGTTTTAAAGTAAATTTTTATTCGGAAACCAGAATCTTCAACAAAAAAAATAGATGTACATCTATTTGCATTGATATCTCTATAAATTAACGAAACATCTGAACCGATACGAGCAAAAAGAGGAGAAACATCTGTGGCTGAATATCGCACAAGGACCAAAACATGAGCCCTCCATAAAGGTCGCCGGCTGACGTCATGACATTTATGTTGCTGCAGGATGCGGGCTATTGCTTAATACGATTACCCAAATGTTCTCGAGACTACAAACTAACAGATTGTAAGCAATATTTGTAGAGCATTTTGTGCCTAAACGAATACGGGAAACTGAATATTGATAAGACCTTAAAAGAGTTAGCTAACTTGAAACTGATCAATTCGATTTATTTCACTCTTTAGTGGGTATTAGTTGCAAGAAATAATGATATTTAAAACGATTAACGTCAGTGTTATAATTGTTAATTATTTTTTGTCTTAAATTTTTAATTCTCTATGCTTCAATACCAAAGATCTTTAAAAATACCGCAGCAAAATTGATTGGTAAACCTTAGGAAAGTTAGGTCTTGTAAAACTGGTTTTGTTCTAGATAGGTTCTAGTTCCTAGGCTCTAGGACCTGTTACATTGCTACTGATAGAGATCATTGTCCCTAAAGGGAATACGCTATCTGTACCTAAGGCCTAAGCGGTAAGACAACTTATGTATATAATGATAAGTAAAAACTTTTTTAACTATAATATTTTACAATTACAAAAGACAAAATATGTCCGAATTGGCGGTCTTACTGCTGGAAGCAGTTTCCACTAGGCAAGCTTATGGTACATAGATAATATTATATAATATTCAATAAACAACAATTGCTTACTTAACTAAGGCCAGCAAAGTTCACTGCAGGTTCTGACCGTCAGTCGTGTTTTTAACTTGACATGCAATAATTTTATATTGACAGCACTCAATAAAAATCACTTGCTCTAACTACAACCTTTCCCATGTCTTTCTCACGCTGAAATTATGATTAATCGGGCTATACCTTAAACATTGAGGGCACTTAAGAGGCTGTATCATCCATCTTAAAGAAGCATTTAAATATCGACAATTGCAAATAATATTAAATGAGATTTCCCTTAGCTATGCTACAAAATCTATACTAATATTATAAAATCTTTTCTTTTTCAACTATATTTTTAAGTATCTATCTTTAATTACTAACATTATTATTACTTTACACTAACATTAGCTGGTCTGGCCCCGTGCTAAGTACCCGAGGGACTTGTGTTACAGATACCAGAGAACGGAAATATATTTAATACTTTTATATTATACACATATATAAGATTTTTATTATATGATACACATATTTAATACACATCCAGACCCAGGAACATTGAAAAACTTGCTCCGTCGGCGGTATCGAACCCGCGACCCCCGGCTTAAGCTACCAACGCGCTTACCAACTAAGCCACAGAGGTCGTCAATTTTGATTCCGTAATATAATTTTATGATCACATTTCATAAGTACTTTTGTTGAAGCATTTGTTGAAACTTATTAATTGCTTACAGTTATTAGAATAGCCAATTTTCCTGTTAAAATAGCTGTATGTTTTCTTCATGTATAAATAAATGCGAAAGTAAATTTGCCTGTCTGTAAGTTACGCTATCACGCCTAAACCATTGATCGTACTCTGATCAAATTTGGTATTATTTGAATCCCGGGAAAGGACATAGAATACTTTTTATATCGAAAAAAAAAATGTACGGTTCCTGCGGGATATAGGCGCGACGGCGTTGAATCATCTAGTACTCTCTAAGACTTGGACTATGTAGAGTCTCTAAAGTAAGCTCTAGGAGCACAATTTCTCCAATCTGTTTTGCGTGTGTTGTCATTCGTCCACCACCGCAGCAATGTGCTGCTGTGTTGATAATACATATAACCTGGTAAATATTTACCATCATATCATTAAGTGAACACTTTATGCAATAGTTATTTGATCTCTCCACCCACCGCGCAACGTGGTTTATGAGTTATGACGAAACCGACAACCGATCCGTGTGGCTGGGCTCATGTTAATACATTTTGACCACAAGGACCTTCATTTATAATTTAAATATAATTTTATTTAAGTACAATCTGCGCCGATGAGTGCAATTGTCTGTCTCGTGGTCATATTAAAATTGTAATAGTCTTATTAGAAGACTACAGCTGTTAATAGTATCATATTGTATTATTCGTTAAAACACATTTAAGTATATTCCATGCAACTAAACTATCCGTAATTAATACCACTTGAGTCTCTCCTCTCTTTATATTAATTTACACAATAGTAAATATAGTTACCTCTGTAAGCCCATACTACGTTATTAGCCACAGCCATAACACTAACTAGTATATATTTTTAATTATATCCGGTGAAACTTACAAGTGCTCTATGAATTCACTCATACGAAATGAATAAATTAACAGCAATGACATCATCATATTATTATTGTAACAAGAAGGGGTCGAATTAGAATTAGAAGGTTTAGGTAATTGGATATTTTTATTGTTGTGTAACAAAGGGTTTTTTAACCGACTTCCAAAAACGAGGAGGTTAATATGTTCGGCTGTGGATTTTTTTTTTTTTTTTTTTTATTTATTTTAAACCATAGCTCCGCCGTTTGTGAACCGTTTTTAAAAATTTTTGGTTTGTTTTATAGGGTATTGTTACGAATAGG
>JAOTAV010017486.1:0-24289 GCA_026546445.1 Cyclargus thomasi
TAATATTCGATATTCTACCATTATCACACATTAAAAATCGAAATAACACAAATTTAACAAAAAATACAAAACTCACAGCGTCACTCTCTGAAATCCCCGCCAAAACTCCAAATATAGAGTTCTTGATAGTTATTTTTAGTATAATTAGCCAACTTTCCTAATCCACCTATACCTATTCTCTCATAAAGGCCGGCAACGCACTTGCGACTCATCGGATGTCGCGAGAGTCCAGGGGCGACGGGAGTTGATCGCTTGTCCCCTAAATAACATAAAAATATCCGCAAATGACTAATCACACTCTAATTGTTTTTTAATGACATTAAGATATTTCCTTTTGACAATATTAAATAGGATTCCCCTGCGGTACTTTGTTCTGGGTAATGTGTTCGGAGCCATATTAAAAAGTAAATAATACGAATTGGCGGTGTTGAATTCATGATACAATAATAAAAATAACCCCGTGCGAGCTTCATACGCCGGTTAATTCTCTCGAATCGGCGGTAGGCATCGTAGTTTTGGCTTTTTAAATGCACTAGAAAGCCGCCCTTTTTTTAATCCATTGTGTAGATGAGCTATAAAAATATATTTTTCTCAATTCAATCAGACTTCAATTTGGCACAAAGGAGACCCTTTATTACCAGGCCCTTAAAATTTAATTAGAAAAACGGACTTCAAACATAAAAGAGTATTTCGTGTATGATTGTCGTGTCATGTCAAAATATTGAAGTGTGCGTTTTATAGTGTAACGTTTTATTTATTAAAAATATTCAAGATTAAATCATATTTTGAAATAATGTTGGTAATTCACGGTTTTTCTCCATATCAACTATAACTGGGCGAAATTTCATGATTTTACATCTACGCGTCTTCTTTGAATAGGGGTACAAAGTTTTCCGCTCGTGTTTAAATATATCGGTTACAAAAACAAACAAAAATTAACTCATATAAAATTTATTATGTACACAAAACCTTAACACTATAATTTTTTACATTATACAAACGAATATGTACAATCAACTCACTATTATATAGAGCTTTCATATTATATTACAAAAATATAAAATTTAACAATATGCCCCCTGCGTATAACAATTCATAACATTATGTTACCCCCCCACGTATATAATATTTCTTCTAAGCAGTCTCTAATATCTTAGTCATTATTGATATTAATATAAAACAGGCAAGTGAAAATAGAGCCAGGTTGCGACTAAGTAATCTGGTCGCGTTTTAACGAACCCAGACGACAGATCACGACTCACACGGAATTAACATCTGACCAAATGAGGTAGGTTCTTCAAAAGGCTCCGTTTCAACTTCCATAACAGTACAATATATGTCCTTGTCTACAATACTTTAGAAAATCGATTGAGAACATTACATGCCTAAATGGAGGTTTCTTTCCGTTAAAAATTTTTAAATTTACATATTTAAATGGTCATTCAAGTATTACGTAAGCGGTACGGATGACATTGGGCTACCCCCAATTTACGGTTATTTTAATTAGTCATTAAGGCCAGGTCGGTTACGTCGTTGGTATGCATGTTGTATACTTACTTTTTTTAAATAATGGACAAACACATGAGTATAATATAGACATCGTAAATATAAAAAACTTACAATCGGGGAAGCCGATACAGAGCCAGATTGCGGATCTCGATAAATTTGTCGTTTTCTTATGTTAAACCCAGACAGATCACGACTAAAGCGCTGTACTGACGACCGTTTTCGCATCCGACTTTTAAAAACGTCATCTACTATAATCATTTCTCTAGACGAGGGTTTAGAGGGTAAATCTGCTTACGTAACACATGAACGGCTCTCATGACTAAGGTTTTTGCAGTTAGACTAGTTTTCAATTTTACTAAAATATCATAGAGATTTTGGACTCTGAATTAAAGTGTAGTAGTTTTTTGACTGTACTTCAAATACCAAAAACCTCAATCTGATTTTTAAAGAATTATTCCTAAATAGGGAATACACCCTTAAAATTTATATATTAATTAACATGTTCCCAAAATGTATTATGCATATGTGTATTAGTATGTTTATGAGTGCCGGCGGTGGCATGATACATGGAAGCCGCACGGTCCGTTTCTTTAAATATGCCTTTCTCATTTCTGTATACCCCCTGGCATAACTGGCAGTATTATCACTCCTCCAAAACACATCGTTGTAAGTGTTGTATTGTTTATGTGTGCGTACTGTGTCTACTACGTTGCACACATGCAAGCCACTCGCTATCCGTTTCTGTAAAGATGACCCTCTCATTTCCATATGCCCTGGCAGAGCTGGCAGTGTTATCACACCGTGGTCAGTCAGTTGTCCCCAGCTTCGTGGACCTCCTTCACTAGCTCCGCGAGCTCAGCCGCGCTGTACCCCACCAGCTGTTGCAGGTCACACACGAACTTGTACACGAACCTGCAAACAGAGTGCGTGACGTCATTGCCGTGGGAGAGCGCGCGAATGGGCCGGCTCGACCGGAGCGATACCACGGCCTCACAGAAAACTGGCGTGAAACGGCATTGTGCTGTGTTTCATTCAGTGAGTGACCCAACTTCCTCAATCATCCCCCTACTCCTATTCCCTTATAAAGGCCGGCAACGCACTTGCGACTCTTCTGATGTCACGAATGTTCATGGGCGACGGCCGCGGCCTTTCCATCAAATAACCCGTCTGCTCGCTTGCCCTCGATTTATTCGAGTTGTATTCTACCACAGAATAAATAATAGTTCTAGTACAGAAGACTTACTTTGCTAAAGTTAATATCAATCATGCTACGTTAATAGTGAACATAGACTAATTCCTCTATAGTATTAAGTTCGAATTCCGACCGCGCCACGCTGAATGCCTACAGTACTAATGACGTTGACAACTGCGGTCGAGCGCGTTCTCTTTCTTACGCTTAAGTTTTTCCTTCTCTGACGATATCAGGATTGTCACCTGTTTAAAAATAATATTATAATTTTTATATTCATTTAATCCTTTTTTTTTAATGGTCAACATCAGCTTAAAAAACCTATAATAGATGTGTTGGTTTAATTATAATAAATTCGCTTGCAGTTATAAGTTCGCTTATAATTATTACTTGTACTAATAATATATATTCTGTGGTTAGGCGTACTTTCTAAGATTATTTATTTGTTTCAACATAAAGACGCGAAAAAATAGTCTAGGATCCAACCACTAAAAACACGTACCTTTTTGGTTCTCGTCAGTCAATTTCAATCAAAAGTAGCACTTCTGTGACTTTATCATTACATGACATGATTTTGACGTGCGTATTACGAAGGATTTGCGCGATAGAAACTTGAAACGAATACAACTATTCATTCACTTTCTCTGTCATAAGTACAACAACTCGCGCGCGTGGGTTACCACTAGCATGTGACGACGAATATTTATTTAAATATAAAAAAAGAAATATTAAAAAATATATGAAAACATTAAAAATATTTATTTTAATAAAAAACTCGCATGCGAGGCCCTGGTGACGTGCCCCTCCGGAGGGGTACTTACAGCTTCATACTGTCACACACGAGTGCGACAGGCCCGATACTACTAGCAATTCCCGCAACTCTTTTCCGCAAAATACGTTTAACGTGCGGAAACCGCACATTTTCCGGGATAAAAAGTATACTATGTTGAACTCGCTCAAGATTGGCAGTATGGTTCATTTAACTTCTATCAAAAAATGTGTATTGTCCATACAAAAAAAAATGCGATTGTAAACAAAGTGGTGTGTTGTCACTTTGTCGTTAACAATCGCGGTTTGTGTAGAAAATTGACAGATGGTTAATGAACCATACCGCCAACCTTGAGCGAATGCAAAATATATCCTTCCCCAAGACCCATAGTATATCGATGCTAAGTTTTACCTAAATCGTTCCCGCGGTTTGGGCGTGAAGAGGTAACAGACAGACAGGCACACTTCGCATTTCTATACTAATAATATAAGGCTGAAGAAAAAGGCATCATCTAGTATTTTTATAACATAAATACTTTGATTCTCGAAAAAAAAAAATGTTATCGTTACATAACTTTGTTATTGAAATTGTCATTTTAATATTATAATAATTAACCTTACGTGACGATCTTGAGATCTTAATGTATTTTCCGAGGTCAAGAAACTAAACATCCGGTTTTTAAAAATGTTCATTGATTTAATTTTTTATTATACAGGTAATCTAATGTTTTTATTTGTTTTGGTTAGTTTGGGTAAAGAGACAAATACTTATAATAGTCCGGTTATATAAGCTCAAATTAGGTTGGAATCTCGGAATTTGAGATACCCAGCTGTAAGTCTGTAAATACTTAAATGTTGACAACCTAAAAGTTGTCTCAAAACCTACATATGATAAGGTGTGCGCAACGCGACCAATTGACTTAGATCCGCAATGTGGCTCTGTTTCAATTTCCCTGATTGTACATACATTTGGTAAAAAATCGGTCAAAGTATTTTAATTGTTGCATGGGCCTGTTTCACCGCTTACTGATGAAGTTTCTGTTAGGCTATCCATAACTTATTTGACAGATTCTCCATATTACATCTGTCAAATAAAGTTATGGATAGACTATCTGTAAGCGGTGAAACAGGCCCTAAATGGATAAGGGATTTTTCTCCATTTATTCACACACCTAAGCGTCTGATAAGATTTAGATGAAAACGACGATCCCTTTGGTGCAGTGGTTGAGCTAACGGTAGCTCAAGCCGGGATTTGCGGATTCGAATCCCCCCGGCGCAACAATTAATCTGCTGGTTCGTCTAAAATGTTTTTAAATTACAGATTTATAATATATTTTATAGCTTGACCACAAGAGCTACGCCCCGCCTTGGGTGGCCTATGGGGAGGGTGGCCATGGTTACAGGTCGTGCTATGTTCAGTAAGTTGGCCGTCAACGCCGACACCAGTAGTATTCTAAGCCGTGCCTCATCCCGTCCCACGTTTCTGTGGCGCGGTACAGTGTTTGTGGTCAAGCCATTATATTCACACGCGACTCGCGAGAGCTGTCGTGTCTCGTTGACATGAAATTATTAGAGGCCAGCCAGAGTGCCACTTGTATATAATTAACCTTCTTCATAAGCCGGATAGGGGGGGGGGTGATTATTTATGAGTGTTTTTTGAGTTATGAAATAGAAATGCTCAAGCAAGAGCTATCTGTAGGCCGCACACCGTCACCGTCGATGTTTTTATCTTGGACCGATAAGTGCCTTTTTAGGCTATAGGTTTAATTTTCTAGCGACATCGCTATACCGCCCATGTCGTCGCTGCTCTGTACTTCGGTAAAGTTGAACGAAGCCCGTCGCCTATGTCATGCAGTGGCATATTTAGAGCCGAAGTAATCTGGTTGACGGTGGCGGCGTGCGGTGGACAAACGGCCTCACGCTCACCGTTTACCGGCGACCTTGGCGATCATGTCACCGTCGTAGTAGTATCTGAGCGCGCGCGACAGCTTCTCGTAGTTCATGGCGGGCTTGTGCTTGCGCCGCCCCCACAGCCGCGCCACGCGCTCCGGCTCCAGCAGCTTGAACTCGCCGTCGGTGCCTGTTCATTTTTTTATTGTAGTATACAAGATGCAATGAAATAATAATAATAATATCTATGGACGCTCCACACCACGGCAGTCTGGCCCCGTGCTAAGTACCCGAGTGACTTGTGTTACAGGTACCAGACAACGGAAATATATTTATTACTTTTATATTATACACATATATAAGATTTTTATTATATGATACACATATTTAATACACATCCACCCACCACACCCAGGAACATTGAAAAACTTGCTCCGTCGGCGGGATTCGAACCCGCGACCCCCGGCTTAAGCTACCATCGCGCTTACCAACTGAGCCACAGAGGTCGTCGAAAGCCTCCGGACAAATATTTTATCCGCTAAGTTATCATTAGGAGAGGGACCTTGAACAAAATACAGGGTATTACAGATAGTTCAACTCAGTTGTGCGCGCGGCTTTAAGTGTACGTGCGGTTTTCAATAAACGAACGCCTGCCGCGTCACTGGCACACGAACGAAAGTTGTGTATTTACAAGCACACGCACAACTGAGTTGAGCTATCTGTGTAGCTCATAAGGATCATCATCGTCACCACTGACCGTGCCACCGTATGACGTCGAAGTACTCTGCGCTGGTGAGCAGCTCCAGCAGGAACTGCCACAGCTGCACCTGCCCGTTGTTGCCGCACCGCGCCACCGCACACTCCTCCGCCGCGCCCGTCATCGCCGATATCTGGCAACGGTGATGACGTCACAAATACATAAAACAGAAGTAAAACTAAAAACCTGAGTGCCGAGTGCGAGTTATTATTGTTTTTTTTTGACATTCGGCAGTGAACGCGTTTCGCGTTTACAAGGATTTTTATATGGGATTTGTACATGTGACCGTGAGCAACGCTAGGTGGCGCTGTACAAATCTCATATAAAATCCTATGTAAATGTAAAACGCGTTCACGATCGAATGTCAAAAAAAAACTTGCACTCGGCACTCTTGATTGAATTTTGATTTACACGTTTCAAAACCTTTAAGACAAAATACGGATTCTTGGGTTTTAATCATGATAATCATTAAAACCTAAGTTTAACCATTAACCAACTTTATCATGATTAATACTGGCCAGTTTTAATCATGATAAAGTTTGAACACTCACAGATTTTGTCTGGAAAGTTAGGAAAGGAAAGGCAAGTTGGATTCAAGAATAATTTTGCTACATATCGTGTCAGTGTCTGCCTTAAAAATATATAATGCTACACATAAATAAGTTGACCTAGTGTAGTTATTTGTTGCGTATAATATATTTTAATTTTAGTGTATTCAAAATAACTTAGCACGGAATTTAATACATTTTTTATGAAGTTTAATGACAACTTACAGCGATCGGACTACGTATAGTGCGGGGGTTCACTTTTAACAACCATATTCACATAACTATCCGTGTTGAATAGTTAAGTAATAAAACCTGAATGATATATTTAATGAAATTGTTTGAAAAAATAGTTACAATGTGCCAGATCTCGAAGATCTTTACATCAGGTACGACGTAACATCCAGGTCTACACGAGATCATAATCTCAGACTATAACGTGCACCAGCCAACTCGCTTATAGCTCACAACTTCCTAAGTAATAGAGTTGTATACAGATTTGGAATATGTTGTCCCATATTGTAACTGTTAGCAATATAAAAAATAGACTTGACAAATGGTTGATGACAAACAAGCCCTAAAAAATAAATTAATAATGAGCTTGTGAATTGCAACACTATTTGATACGGTCACATCAGCTGAAAGCTGCTAGACCATTAACAAATAAAAAAATAAAGTGACTTTAAATTATTTATTTTAAAATTATGTTTTTTTTTTAATTTCTTTATTTTTTCTTTTACGATAAAATGTTTACCTTTGGTTTTTTCTTAATTGCACATGAGGTGATGTCCAGGACATCTTTTACAGCGGGCTCGGCAGTCTGCACGGCTGGAAATGTTCAGATCGTTAAGACTTAAGAGCGATTTACAGAATGTACCCACTGCTAACTGTAATATATACTTAATGAAACACATCATCAGTCACCTGTCGATGACTTTGTCGGAACCGGTCGTGTATTTATAATAAATTAGTAAAATCTAAGAAAATATATTGGATAAAGTGCAAGAAAAGTGTGTTTCATTAAGAATGAACATGAATTTCCACCATGAATCAACAGTGCAATCAATCACATATAACGTTAATACAGGTTTTCAGAAAAATTAGTGTCCTTTTAGTTGCTTACTGATAAACTGTGTTGGACTTTAAAACTTTTTTTTAATGATATTTGGGGCAAGGGGGCAAGCGAGCAGACGGATTACCTGACGGAAAGCAACTGTCGTGGCCCATGGACACTCGTGACATCCGAAGAGTCGCGAATAGGGAATGGGAATAGGGATAGATGATTTAGGGAAGTTGGACCACCTATAAACTGACTCACTGAACGAAACACCGCACAATGCCGTTTCACGCCAGCTCTCTATGAGGCCGTGGTATCACCCCGGTCGAGCCGGCCCATTCGTGCCGAAGCATGGCTCTGCCACGACAAAAGAACTATCCAACTAATCCAGATGTTGTATGAAAGTTTATCAGTAAGCGGTGAAACAGGCCATAAATGTTAGTATACCGGCTAGACTTGATATAATCCGAATATTATGTCTGCCCAGGCTAAATTTTTACAAATAAAATCTTACCGATAAACTTGCACTTTCTGAGCAGCTCAAAATGAGTCCAGAACAAATCGCCAGGATCAGACGGTACCTTTTCCCTGAAAAGGTAGAGACAATCTTAGAAAAAGCTGTAGATATAACCCTTATTACTTATAAAAGTACACACCAGAGTTTATAGAGCATATACTGGTATATATAAGGGTATATATAAGGGTCATCTTGATAGAAAGGGTTCGCATGTGGCTTGCAAGTGCAGTAGCGGCGTTAGAGGGGATGATAGGCGACCTCCCGGGGCATCGGGTAAGATAGGGGGGTTCGCGCCATATAAAGGGGCGCCTGGACGATTTTTTAAGGATCAGTTCTGGGGTCTGGGGATCCATTTACCATGCTTCAAATAACTTGTGGATAACCAATCCGGAACTTATCAGAAGGTGTGTAACAGGCTCTAAGTAAACCATATTAGTACCTGAACTGCTGCGTGGTCATAGCGCAGAGCTGCGGGCCGCTGATGTTCCACTGGGAGAGCCGGAGCCCAGTAAGGTTGAAGGTGCGCACCGCCCACTGCACCCACAGCTTCACGTGCTGGACAGACCTGCAAGGAACGCCATGTTACAGCCATGTCACCCAGGTAGCTTCGGAATCATTCCACCTGCAACTTTTCGCCATCGACCTACGCAGAAATTTACCAACCATATCGTCTTGATGTATGGCAGTCCTACACAGTACGATTCAACCTGCAAACCTTCAAGAAGAGAGTGTGTTGCCTCTTAAAAGGTCAGCAACGCACTTGCAACCCTGATGTTGCGAGTGTCTATAGGAGGCGGTAGTTGCTTTCCATCATGTAACCCGTTTGCACGTTTGCCCCAAAAAAAAAGTTCAACTCAGTTGTGCGCGCGGTCCTATGTGTGCCTGCATACTTAACTTTCATTCATGTGGAAGTCACGTGGATGTCAAGAGCAATTTTCAATAGTGTGTAACAAAACTGAGTGATAGTTTTAATGGATTCAAGGATGGATATTTTAGTTTTATATTATATTATATTTTCTTTAGTAGCAAAGTTATTTTTCTTACTAATTGATTAAAGCCCTCTCCATTAACAAAGATAATGTGAATTGGTAAAGCACAGTCGAACGCGGCGAAACAGCCAACCTCGAAATCCTACATCACACTACCGAAGTTTTTAAGAGGGTCAGAGTGCCGAGTGCGTGTTTTTCTTTTCACTTTCCACCGTGAACGCGTTTCACGTTTATTACGGGATTTTATATGATATATATTTTTTGTACAGCGACACCTAGCGATGCTCACGGTCACGTCTAGGAATCCCATATGAAATCTTAGTAAACGCGAAACACATTCACGGTCGAATGTAAGAAAAAAAAACTGGCATTCTGTATGTAGGGAGAATGTATTGCCCCTTACCAGGTCATGGGGTCGTCGGGTATATTGGTTCGATTCCGAAACTGTGTGTCGACTACCCATTTGACGGCGGCGGCGTGCACGCCCGGTGCCGGCGCTGCAGGCTCCACCGGTACGTCGTCCACCTCGACTGTAATAACACAATGATAATATCCTTAACCAGGGTTCTTAGCGGGGACCTCTTCGCTTCTATTTCTTTCGATTGTAGGATGGCCAAAGAAATATTTATGAAAATGAAATATGGAGAACGCTAAGGTCATTTCCATACAATTTGCAATTGCGATGCGTGAGATTCTACAAAGAATCGAAAACGTCTAGATAAATTAAGCCCTCTGATCATTTGTCAGCGCCATACAACATAAAAGAATTTGTTGTATGCAATAATGTGTACTGCACCATTGGCATCTCATTTTTAAACCGTCATTTAAAAAGGAGGACGCGCAGTACTGGCTGTCCCAGAAGCTACTCATATGGCCAAAGTTTTTTTTAGATACTTCATTAATTCAATTTCTATAACAATAGCTGTCAGCGACTATGTTCGTGTAAAAGTTTTTACAACATTTTTTTCTTATTGCTTGGATCCTTTAAGCCATAGCGTGACATTATATAGCCTTAAACCTTCCTCGATAAATGGACTAGCCAGCACAAAAGGATTTTTCAATTCCGGCCAACAGTTCCTGATTAGTATGTAGAAACAAACGAATTCTTCAGCTTTATATTAACATAGTATAGATTATGTCATAGGTACTCACTCTCCTCATCTTGAGGCAAATGCAGCAGTTCTTCATCAGGTTTGAGGACATCCAGGATGTTAATCTTCTTCTGTGCCACTCGTATCTGAATGTTTACTTGCACCACACCAGTACCTCTTATACACTGTTCCACTAGAGTTTTGTGACTCTCCAACTGGAAATTACCATATTTTTTCTAAATTTAAATATCAAAAAACAAATGAGACCACCAGAACTTTTCATGCATGGTATATGGTAGATACACACATCCATGCCCTTCTGTTGAACCCCTATTTTGTAGTTAACTGGCTTTAGAAAGGATTATGTAAAGTACGGGTTCTATACCATAATACTGATTACCCCTTCAGGCAGTTTGGCTTACAAAATAAGGGGTTTTAAAAGGCACTTCGACATGGTCAACTGATATCCAAAAATTGTAGCTTGGACAGCTCTTTTTCTCGTGGCCTGAAAATATATAGTCGCCAAACAGAAATTCCTTATATTAAACGAATTTTAAAAATTCGTATAATGTAGATATAAGAACGGCTCTGGAAAATTCACTGTTTTACTTATTTAATTATGCGACTAAATAGAGTTACATTTCGTATCTCAACTCGGAACAATGACAAGAAAAGTTTGGGTATGTTTGCTTGGCTTGATATAACATGACCAAATATATGAGTATGCTACTGTCAACAAAACTATTTGTGGTAGGTATTAGGTTACCATTTTAGCATCCTGCAGCCAGAATGTGTATTCTGTCAGGTCCATGTTCAAGCGTTTCTCCAACATTGACTTCAGTCTTGAAAGTCTTGTCCTTATGTCCATTAACTGCACTATAACCTCTTCTGTAAAATTAAAATAGAAGTTTAGTTTGAATAAGAATGATGAAAGTTAAATAAAATGAAAAAGAAATGAATGACAAAATTCTTAAAATAATTTACCTTTTACTATAAGTCATTAATTTAAAAATGCTTATAGTTTACAGTCAAGAAAATAAGTAACCAAAATTAAAAATTTATTTATCCTCATTAGGGGCAGTTTAACTTAAGAGTGTAGAGTGTAAAATGCATATGAGGGGAGTCAAGGCTAGGGGCACCAGGGTTTCATTACACATGGGCGCTACATGAGCCACAGCACCCCTGATTTTCACTTTAATAAAATTGCCAATTTCTACATGATGCCAATAAAACCTACACTAATTACTTGTTTTTTAAAGAATAGCACCTGATGATTCATTGCTCTGTATGGTGTCCTCATCCATAGTATCTGCAAACACTGCCATAGGTGCTTCAAGGATTTCCGAACCACTTTGCATTAACCCTGTAAATTTTGTGAAAGTAATTAAATCTTTATGAGTTTAGGTACTTGAACAATGTTTTGTATCAGTTATTCTAAAGAATTTTGTAACAACAAATTATATTCCAGGCCAGGCATTAAAATTTGCTTTATTGAAAAACAGTATAATATATTTTTTTATTGTTTATTTTGTTATTTGAAAACTAAAAGCATAATTGAAGTATTTATATAGACCTTGACGATGAGCTGAAATGTAATATTTTCTGCATATTTTTTTGAGGCTTAATGTGTACATACCTAAATCTGACTCGGTGACATATTGTGGTATTATTGAAAGTGCATCTGGTGAATCGACTTCCACACAGTCCTCGTTAAAGGGATTTTCCATCTTTATTGTTCGCACATTAAGCAAATCACTAATATCTGTAACTTCCATTCTTGATTAAGTGCTATTGTAAAGGGTACTTGGCAAGTTAATCTGAAACCAAACAAGAGATTATCTACCTGCTCATCAACGAATATCAATCAAATTATTAAATTAACTTGTTTATATTTCACACCTCAAAGAAACATTTGAAAATTTCAAGGAAAAGGAAATTGATTCTAATTCCACTTCCGCGTGCGCCAATAGAAACTTGAATAGACAAATTTCTGTTTTTCTTTATTTTATGCAAGTCTATAGACTTTTCATAGACAACCTCGTTTTTAACACATTTTTGTATTGGTAACACTGATGGTGTGTTTGTCATTTGATAGCTCTTGGCTGTCATATGTCAACTGTCAGCTGTCAGTTATCTACATGCCACCCCCTCTCATCTTCACCTTTCCGATCTCTCGAACAACGAACAAATTTCAACAATCAAGACACAAGTTTGGACAACATTTAAGTTTTGTGAACTTTTTACAGATATCGGAATCAGTTTATTCAATTAACTGATCTTATTTGTCGAGAAGCTTAGTAAAATTTACAACGTAATGAAAAATTAACTGTGTGCCACGCGTATGTGAATGAAACATCGGTGCTTTGTTTTGAAACGATTGAATATTATGTTTATTGATGTAAATATAAATAAATAGTTCGTGAAGTTTTGGCCGGTCCATATGTTCAAATAAGAATTTAAAGAAGTTCTAACACAATCGGTGACTACACTAAAGTTTGTTAATGTTTTCGAATATAATCGTTTGGTGCATACTGCTGAAGCAAACTTGTTTTTGAAATTTAAAATGTATTTTATTTATAAATGATGTTGGCACAGCCTAAAAATAGAGTTCAAGCAATTAAATCTAAATTCGAAAGCCTCAGTGTCGAAAACGATGTGTTGATCGTCAGGAAAAAGCAGCTGAATAAACAGACGAACGTTACTCATAAAACCCAAACAGAGGCGTGCAGACTCATCAAGGATCACTTTGAAAATGAACGATTATTGCGAGATGATAAACGCAACAATGAATGTGATTCATCAAACATCGAGTGCTCTATTGAACCTAACGCGAGTTATCTGTACAGTGTTAGTGATGTGAAGAAGAGCTTCAGCGATGGCAAGACAACTCTGAGCCGTCAAAGCAGCGACCCGGGTAAGAAACTACACAGAAGTCACGCCTTCCGGTGCGACCGGAGCATCAAAATCAACTCTAGCCCTAAACGCCACGGCAGCTGTAATGGCAGATCTGAAACTGGAGATTTTACTCTAAAGATGGGTGAGAAGAAGCTCAGTAAGGAGAAGCTAAAACAGTTGGGTAATTTTCTCGAAGTTCAAATGAAGAAAGAGAATTTCAAACCAACTGTAGCTCCAGTTTTGATTGTTGGTGAGATGCGGGAAGGCTCTGATTCTGTTCCAGACTCAGAGGTACCTAAACACATTTTAGATCAATATGCCAAAGTGAACAAGGCCAAAAGGGAGGATAAGCTGGATTCCATGACTGACAGCGGTATCAGCTCAGAAACTGAAAACTTAGAAGAAAACAAACTGAACAGGGTACACCAAACTGGGTCAAAAATTCCAAGTGTACAAAATGAAGGAAGTCTAGAAAATTCCAACTTTAGTAAAACTAGTATTTCAACATCTTCACTTGAAAATAATGAAAATGTTAGTAACTTAGAAAATCCCACTCCGGATTCAGGATCTAGAAGTGATCTATATGCATCAAGTGAAACAATGCGTTTGGAACGAAAGAACCCTCATCTAAAGCTCACTGACACATTGAAGAAAGCTTTGAAACAACCTTTACCCCCTGGCCCACCGCCTGAAAAGCCTCCAAGGACTTTTGCAGCAGCAACAAACGAAGCAGAAAAACCAAAAAAGGATGTAAAAAAAATGTTAGAGAAGTTAGAGGAGGCTGTACAGAAACGCGAGGGACGAAAAAATATTTACGACATAGTGGAGGAGGATGATTCAAAGAAAGAGGCACCAAAATCAAAAGAAATACATTATCTGTGTACAAATATTTTAGATACCACAAGGACCCTTGCGCCAATAAATGGCAACTTAAAGACACCAATCTCAAATTGTCTGAATAAACTAAATTGTGCCATAGTTGCCAACTCAACTCTGAGTTTGCCATACACCAAGCTGAGTAACGACACAAATCCATGTTGCTCCTGCAGCAAGGAGAACTTGAATGATCATAAATGGTTAAGTACATTCAAGGATCCTGAAAAGTGTGTAAAGTGCCAAGTTAACGAAACAACTGCAGGATTCAAGTGTCATGTGAACTGTGCTTGTAAAGAGAGTAAAAAGTCTGAGTTTTATGTGAAGGATTGTGATACTCATATCTACGATGAACCCTTTGAGGTGACAAAAACTGATGGACATTACGGTGTCCTGAACTCCTGGAAAACAGAAGGTGCTAGTCGCAGTATGGAGGACTTGAAATCTAAGGAATCAGAGGTAAGTTATTAGATTAGTTTTTAATAGTTATTGTTCCTAGGCAATATAATGTTATTGTAATATGTACTGTATGTGAATCACAGCCTTCCAAGTATTGGTTAATTATAATGTTATTAAATAGTTGATTCTCATATTTCCTTATTTGATCTTGATAAAGTTCTAGCTGTTTATAAAATAGCTAAACCTAGACAGTTTATATTATACAAAATAGTTTAAATTAAAAATAATTTTTAAAAAAGTTATTTTCTGCTTTTTCATTACAAACTTAGCAGGTACAAACAAAACATAGACTGTATAAACTACAAAGTTATAAAATCAGAACTCTAGTTTCATTTATTTTTTAATTAAAACAATTATAATTTACTACCATACAAAATACCTACATATTTGGTTACTGTTTACTGCACATTGGCTACCGTCATCAGAGCAACAATGGTTATTGTATTAATTACAAAATGGAATGTAGTAATCTTGTTTCTACATGAACGAGAACAATAACAAAAGGTTCAATTAGAGGAACTAACAAAATGTTAATTCATTTTGTTAAGAAATAGTTAAATGATGTGCCAAAATTATAACATCTTTTCATTACTCAATGAAAATTAAGTAGTAAATTTCATTTAATTTTTTTATCAAGTGTGTTATTAAGTGTATTTTTGGAAAATGAAATGCCCATCAAGAGGCTTTTTTGAAGAAAACTACTTAAAATTTACTACTAAAAAAATAACTACTTAAAATTTTATATAGTTACCTAGTTGCATCCCAATCCCAATGTGGGGATTTGGTTTGGGGTCTTTGAGATTGGGGGACAGCTGTAGTGAACATTGTGTCTAAAGATTGTTGGGGATGCAGCCACCCACAAAAAAAACTTGGCAGTACTCTATTACTCGCCCTGGACGAGCCTGGATAGCTTGACAGAGAGGCCTTGAGAAAATTTCAGTAGCCTTACTGATGGCTGCAAGCAAAAATCAAAAGGACATGACTTTCGAAGCATGTTGCAGTCATGACAAAATGTATTTCAACTGCTTACAAAATTGTCTGTGTTTACAGTTACATAAAGACAGATTTTGCAAGGTAAACACCATTTCACCGAACTTTAAAGGCTTTCTACTTAAAAATATAATTAACATAATCATTGAAGTACTTAGTATTTTATGTCACGGATAACTTTCAATGAAAAAACATATCTGTTTCCGCAGACATTATCGTGTCCTCGTTTTTTAGGTTTTTGTTAACGCTTACCATTGTCAAGTTCTGTTTACCATGGCTATTGTCATGATTTCTGCCCATTGGCGCCAAGAGGTTTTGTAGCTCTAGCCTTGAACGGCGCAAATGGACAATAAAGGGCCGCGACGATCGCCAAGAATGTCATCGTTACACTTAATAACTAGTTATACCTAATCCATGTTTAGCTATCCGGTGGCATGGGTGTGATTTTGCCGGAGGAGAGGCACGCTAGAACGCATGAAGCTAGAAAACAGGCGACAGTAGAGGCGAAAGCCTCTACGATTTACCTGTGTATCATACCCAACACCCCGGCCTAACTCCTTAAAGTCTACATCTAATTCCATAGTGATATTCCCTTCCCATATCTTCATGAAAGGCCGGCAATGCAGTTGCAAGGTTCCATAGGTAACAGCAGTAGCTTTCCATCAGGGGATCAGATGATCCCCATCGTGGCCACACCTTAGTATTCGTAGCGTTTCGAAGAAACATGATACTTAGCGCTTATGCGAAGAAAAATCACCTCTTCATAGAAATTAAAAGGTCCAGTAAAGCCATTAGTGTATAATACAACGTACGTGAGAATTATAACGGTAGACTTGAAGCTATTATGGTAGCGGCAATCGTTTATGATCAGACACACTCTGAAACAGAATTGTGGTCTATATACTCATCATAGATATCCATGTCTCGACTCAGCCTAAAGTCCCACGGTCGCTCCCCAATCCCAACAAGCCATTTGAGAATCGAGACGTGAAAAGGAATCTCTCAGGTCAACCGAACGTGACGGCAGCGCGGCCACGTGCGACCCACGACCCATCACGCTTCGATGACCCTGAGAATGGTCGTGGGCAAAGGGTAAAAGGTGGCAGCTCTTAAACGTCGTCTGGGTTTCCCTCGAGTTGTGTCCCTGTAATTTCTTGTGAGACAAGGGAAATATGCTTCTGCCATATGTGTAGAATCTGCTAATTTTGACCTATTTAAAGGTTGGCTACGGAAAACCTTTTATCTTAAAATTCAATTATTCGAGGATTTTTGCGTGGCGGATTAAAGCCTACATACTACTAACATCTTTTCTTTGAAAAGTAAATAAATTAAGTCATCAATTCCACAAGAAATAGTACATAACTATTTAGTCCACGTCTGAAATTAGCCGTTAAATGGCCTCTGTAAAATGCGATTTGGGCAAGTAGAAAAATTTTGAAGTCATTAAAAAAGCTTAAACTAATAACTACACTGAAAGTGATATAATGTAGAGTATGGTAGAATGTCACGTAATACCAAGTATTGTTCAATAGTGAAAGTGAATATTAGTTCGGGATGATACTGCCATGCCATCGTTATGTTATTATGCTGTCAGCCGAACTTTCTCGCGATTAGAACGTACAGCTAATTCTATTGGACAGAGATCTCATTAGAAATTAGTAATCTATCTTCCAATCAGCCAGGTTTGATCGTCGCCCACGACGCTGGGCAATTAGGATCATCGATCTGTAAGCTTTCCTTAACAGCCACGAGCACTCCGCCCGCACTGCGAATTTTATCCTCGCGAATTTTTAGCATCGACTTTTTTTGCCCCTCAAATCTTTTAGTATTTCGACTCCATATTAGTCTATTGTAGTCACGCTAAGTTGGTTGTTGAACGAATCTAAATCAATTTCATACTCCCATCTGAACCTTGCCCGCTTAGCTGCAAGTTAGAAGTTTACTAAATAGTTACGGCACTAACTATAACTTTAGGTAACGTGACAGATTGGCAAATAAAATTAATTTCGTAGTTATTTAAAATCACTGTGTCTATTCTCTTGCATTTCTCTTGGCTATGCCGAAATGGTCAAGTTCTCGCAAAAATAACAATGTCGGTTCAGAAATAGATTCGAACCGGCACCTCAATCATGACTGCACTTTAAATGCACGTTACTCGTTATTGCTAGTAAATAGAAACTTGCGGATACCGTTAACGATAACAACTTGACGTCACTGACTTCCGACCCTATACCGGCGCGATAAGGTGCACAATGAGCTGGCGGACGTATGTCACCATGAGTCGCACTCGTCATGGAGGTCAGTAGCTACAGATCCATCACATTCTCATCAGTCATCGCCTGTAATGTTACGTGACACACTAAGGTGATAGCTCGCCTACATACTTTAACAGCACTTAATTTCAAATTTCTCTTCCTTGTAACATGTAGGCCTAGTTTAAAGTAAGGCAATAAATCGCCTTTTTTCCCGAAGGCAGGACCGTTGTGGCCCTGACGTCACAGTGACCCTTAAGTATCTATTGTGACTCCTTCTCATAGGAGCACCGTCCCCAACCCAATGCTGCTCATAAATTGAACGATGCGATAGGGGTTCGTGCTACGAAAATCCTCTGGAGCATTCGTACCGCCCAAAGTGTGCTGCTCTGTAGTAAGTAATCTTTATATACTAGAAATGGCATCAGTCATAAAATCTCCTGCAAGTAAGACCTTTTTGCACAAGATAGAGATTTTTTCAGAAGTGACCTAGCGAGTGAGTACGAAAATTTTAGTATGGCAAAATTTAAAAGCGTCTTTAACTAAGTAGAGGTCTCATGCGGAACTTAAATTGCCAAACTAAAACAAACTAAAACTTTACGTAGTATCGATTATTTACAAAATATATTAACTATTGCTCCAAACTCATAGTAGAGCTACAGTTAGAGACACCCTTAGGTACTATTTAGCTTTAACATTTGCCTTAGTTTGTCTAGACATTTCCGATTTGAAAGGGAGGCCGAACTGCGAACCCTTCACTAGTCATTATAAATTGTAATCATAGTTTGCAGGACCGGTAATACTCGTGGCCAATAAACTACTTCATTAGAACTTTACTGCACTTTGATTGAATGTGCCAAAATATCAAGTCTATTAGGACAACTATTATATCAGACTATAGAAATAATCAAACATACTTTTTATTTATATAATTATATGTAAGCCTGGATTTTCGACAGGCAGGCATAAATCAATTGTTTCTAATGTTTTGGATTGCGTATAGTTATTAATACATGCTTTACTCATACAACAGCACGAGATAAGGCGTGAAAAATATGCAGCCGGTGTTATTACTTTCGTAATATCAAACATAACCTTTTATTACTGTAAATCACGTGTAGCGGAGAGTTCAGCGGTGACAGTGTTTCTGGTGTTTTAAGGGACACTTTCCTAATATAAATTAAAATTTTGAAGTAAAGTTTAGTGTACCCATAAATTGAGGATCTAATTATCATAAACAATTGCGCAAAAATTATTTAGGAAGCTAAATATTTTTTGTGCAATGCTTCGGTAACTATTCAACCATGCTGCATCACAAATGGACTGGCTCGACTTGCGAAATAGCACGGCACATTTTACGTTCGTTTCCTCAACGAAAACAGCGCTTGTGCTTTGTTTTCTCTAGTGAATGAGTTTATCAGAGGCCCAACTTTATTCCCTTTCACCCCTATTTTCATAAAATACCGGCAATGCACTTGCAACTCTTATAATGTTGCAGGTGACCCGTCTACTCGTTTTGCGCTCAATTTAATAAAAAACCAGTCTTACTGGTAAATTGACTAAGATGGCAACACTATTTACGAGTTTTCAAAGGCGGTCCGCCAGACCTGCGAGTGTGGCCACCGCGGCGTCCAGTGAGTCGAAAAGCCGGTTTCATATCCTGTGTTAGTGAAACATGTTTACTATCAAGCTGTACCGGATTGATTACAAAACTAACCGCTGTGTCCAGCAGACTTCCAGCGTGAGATCTGTTAGGACAACGCCCTAGGCCCTAGGTAGGCCTTACGCGCTATAAGACCGTAGGTGGGGCCAAATTTCTATAAGACTGAAGCTAGCGGTGAGCAATGCTCATGACTCGACTCAAAATACAGTAGGGTATTTGCCATGTCAGAAGATATACCCTCACAACTACCGAATGTCTAATAAAGTTACTCTATTCTAAAACTTCCTGACGAAATTAGTCAAGGGCACTGGCTATATGTTCTTGAATGGAAGTCAGAGTTGCGTTCGGATATGAACCTGCGCACCGAGCATAAAGTCTCCTCGCCTACAAACCTAGCTAGGAATGCAAAAGCTTGTTTCAATAGTTAGGTTGCGTCAGGTTTTCCGCGCACCTGCTCATAAGTTGTGGTCCTTGTATTTTTTTTCGCCCGAACGTAACTTTAAAAAAAGTTTCTACGTCTGCCAGCAGGCCTAATGATACCGTCGGAGAAGTACAAAAAAAAGAGAAAAACTGTTAGACTTTCAGGATTTAAAGCTGACACATTTTTTTATCAGTCTGTCACTTTGTCTCTACTGTAGAAAGAAGCCCCTTAACGTTTGCCCGCTAAAAGAAGTTTCTGAGCAGTTTGTAAGTTATTCGGTATCTTTTCCAGAGCATCCTTTTATAATCTCTCCATCAAAAACATACATAATTAGCAGCAATCTGCATGATGCTTGCATTGCGAGTTACTATAATTTCAACCACACGCGTGTATACGCGTCTATGTTAAGTAGGAGATAAGAAAGCATTGAATATGTAAAAAGATTATAATCAAATTGTGTGATGCTTCATTAACATGAATATGAAGTTTATAAACTATTAATAAGGCATTTCGAAAACCAGAATTGAGAGAAAACTTAAAGTTTTCTACTCTTCGAATTACAAATTCCTGCCGTTTTACCATAATACGTCTAAAACCTAACAATTTTATGATTAAATATATAAAAGTAGAATATATATACACTCAATATTAAACTGTTAAAGTGTTAAGACTAAAGAAATTATTATATCTAATGTCTTATTTAAGACGATAAACATGGGTTTCTAATGTGAACTTCATGGAGTCATTTCCCGTAACTGTGTGTTATACGGTGCTACAAAGCACTGATTAGTTTTCAATGTTATGTTACCGTTCAACTAAACCTTTATGTTACCCACATCAACCGTTTTGTCCATTTGCCGTTTAGACACAGCGGGTATACTTTTTGTTGCGTGATGCGTTGCGTTGAGGCTCGACATCGCAACTTGGGTTTGCATTATGAGCAACGCATAACCCTCCTTCGTCTCTTGACCGTCGCTCCGTTGAAACGCATCAATGGGTTGTTATAAAAAACGTCGCAGCGTTGACCCAGCAAGGACGCAGCGTACCAAGCCATAGGCTCTATAAGACTGCGACCTGTTTTGTTAATAGTTGCAAACGTACCGGAAAGTGACAGTAACTGGTTACAATTTAATACATCGATACTTATTGAAGTGTTGAACACGAGGAGCGAAAGTATGTGCGTGCTCTGAAAGTGAAACTACGCCAATTACGACCACCAGGAAACCGATAATCGACGGAAGCCGACGCAACGACTAATAAGTCCCCTTTTTGGAGCTAGGAAAAGCCATGACTGTCAAGGAATAAGGATTAATGCTGTCAAAGGATGTTTCCAACAAGTACCTTACACAAAAAGTCCTTTACTGCACCAGAGTGTATTTTTTCGCAATAAAAGTCACCGCCAAGGACCCCGAACCATTTCCATAGAGATAACATGCAACATTTTTGGGTTTCACGAAAGTTAGATAACACTAACTTTAGGGTGTGTATGTGTTCCTTATATAAAGTTCTTTAAAGTAGCAGCGCTGAACGAGCAACCATTTCTTTACTTTTGTAAGGAAAATCATGACGACTGGGCAACCCATGTCCCATACTAATCACACAAATATATATCACCGCTGCTATTTTTACAGTTAATTATACAGATAGTTATGTATAAGGAACACGTATATACTGTAAAGAATTATTTCTTTCTCAGAGCACTGTTTGTTATCGTTCCAGCTGAAAAGGGCTTCATTCTTCCTACACAAGCAAATCCGTGAGAAATAACAGTCTGCCGTCTGGTAAACATCCAAAACTATTTTCAGCCTCCCCCAAATGTTGAGTTATTGTACGCCCCACAATAGCGCAGTTATATTTAACATCACCTCCCAGTTTATTTTTAACTGGAATAAAAATAACTTTATCCTTGAGCACGTTTAAGTTGAGTAGCCAATTATATTTCCAGTTAGAGCGATCGAACCGAACACAATTAAAGGAATTTAAGATTATTAATATCCGAGTGAAATCCGATTTCTCACTTGGTAAGTAAATGATGATTCTTTGCCTAAAATTAAAAGCTTTTAATAAAAGAATAACACGATCTGCGGCCAAATCCCCGTTTTTCACATACGAAGTCACTTGTCATTTTTTATTTAGGCGCGGGTGAAAGCCAGTCTTAAGACAGTCCTTGATTACTACTTTGAAATCAAATTCGTCAGCTGTACCTAGAGTAACCAAAGCGAAGTTTTGACTACGTCTAGCAATCAGCCTATCAAGTAGCATTTTGCCATCAGAAGTGACTGCAGAGTTTTGTTCATGAATACGTTCGTTATAATAAAACAGTGTCGCAATTCGCTGGGCGCTCGTCAAAATACGGCGGCCATAACGGGCGGACAATGAAATGTCAAACCTGTCAGGTGTTATTGCGAAAATAAGTAAACAAACAATTTTGTGATCACTATTTTCGTGATTATTTTAGCAATCAACGACACAGCAGGCCTTGTGTTGCGTATTTATTCATTTTTATTATAATAACACTTATATTTTACTACTTACGAGTGACAATTTGACAGCTGCGAGCCGCCGTATGTTTCTTTTATTGCCACCATGAGCGCTGAGATCGATTCATTGTTCCTCGGTCATATACGAGTATACTATGCACCCAGCGAATAACGATCACGAGCATGATCTTTACGATAAGATCGGTTTATAATTACGTGCCTAAGCGCCTGTTTCACTGGTTACAGATAGTCTATACACTTTTTTTGACAGATGTAATACGGAAAATCTGACAAAAAAGTTGAGGATAGCCTAACAAAAACTTTATCAGTAAGCGGTGAAACAGGCCCTTAGTATCGTATAAATGTTGCAGCAGTGTTAAGAACGGGTCACTTGGAAACAGAAATTCCAACTACTGTAGAAATAATAGAATTAATATCTGCTGTAGCGTACATTCGTCGCCTAATAAATCTGCCAATTGTTTGATAGGACAAAGGAATGACGTCGGCGCCCTATTCGTCTAGATAAAATCTGTCTACAGATAACGTCGAAGAAGCATCCTAAAGACAACAATTATTGGTCTAATTAAGAAAGTTTGTATCTAAACAAGACTAATGTGAGATAGGATAGACGGCATGTTTGCATTCTTAGATTATCATTTAATTTGTTGGAACCTTGGAAAAAAGTTTTCAAAATTTTCAATTTTTGCCACCCGCTTCATCAACGGCGACCGAAGATAAACAAAATGACGGATGTGCAAAGGTAATCTGTCAGTTTTTCCCAAACATCAGTCAGTTTGTCTATGCTTTCGTATGTCTACTGATGCTATGCTAGCCCTGGTGTTGTTTAGTTATGTGGTGTTGTTTTAACTCTTTTAATTGTAGGTTACTTATTTTTCAACTGTAGTGTAAATCATATCCCGTGAAGCCGTGTTAGCACAAGCCTAATTCCGGGGTTTTCAGCACTGTAATTTTTAATAACATGTCAAAACTTTGTATGAAATAAATTGAAAATATATATCTTGCAATTATTAATGGGTGTGTTTAATACGGCAAAAAGTGTTAAACCAAACTTCTTAATCATCTTTACAATGTGATTTAGGAGACAGCTTTGTCTAAATTGCAAATCTCTCGGGGAACGAACAAACAAACGAAACGTTATGTGTGTTATTTACACCTGACAGGTTCGCTTCAGATAGTCATTCGATTGGAAATAATTCCCACGACTTTCTTTATACCTTGACTTTTTTGCTGCCGGAAGTCCAATTATGTTTTATCGGAAACAGTTATGGCGCCCTGTCACTTCGTTCAGATCTTTATATACATACTACTGTGTCTGTTTGTCCTTCGTTTACGCGCTAAAATAGCAAGCTATCGACTTGAATTTTGGCACAGACGTTGAAAGGATGGAGTGACATAGACCACTTTTGGTCTAAATGTTTCTAAAGGAGCTAACAGAAATATTCTTATTTTAACGAGAGTTTCAAGTTCCACGCGAAAGAAACTAGCAGGTAAAAACTAGTTTCTACATGAACTTTACAACAGGCACCAGTCTTTTCTCCCACGGGGCCGCAACGCTTGCGTAAATTTTTAGCACGTAGGTGAAGACTTTCATAAGCTAAGCGTGGGCATAACCAGGTGCTTATGGATTTCTAGCTGCATTTTTCGATTTTTAGACAATGGGGTTAAAGACCTATTAACTTATTGCAATGAAACTGGGTAACCCAGATTCGACTGAAGGAATATTCTGGCTCTCGGCCAGCGCTCGTTATATAGAACTAGTATTTACCCACGGTTGCGCCGGCGTGGAAATGATTCATCCTACAGGAGCATTTAATCGGAATTATATTCTATAACTAATAATAATAAGCAGTTAGTCGGTAGAGGTCGCCACGGCAAGATCAGCTCCGCGATTGATATTGAATTAAAAATAGTTAAACATTGATT
>JAOTAV010017497.1:0-24289 GCA_026546445.1 Cyclargus thomasi
GCAGTGATGATGATTATGAATAAATTTTAAATTGTAGTAGCATATGCTTTCAGTTCTTAAAACAAGACCGAAAACCCTAAAGTCGTATCTGTAAGGAATCATGAGTTCTCTTAGTACCTCCGGAACCATGGTATACCTTGGTACCAAATCATATTTTTTGGTAAAATATACCTAAGACGCTTCTATGGAAATCAAAATCACTATATGTTTCCAAACAAATTTTGAGGCGATCCCTCGATTACTCAAGGATCCCATCATCAAGTCACCCCTTTTGTGATGATGATGATTATGAATATAATTTATGGTATAGTAGTATATGCTTTCAGTTCTGCAAATAACGCCGAAAACCCCAAAATCGTATCTGTAAGGGATCACGAGTTCTCTCAGTACCTTCAGAACCATGGTATATCTTGGTACCAAATCTTATTTTTTGGTAACATATACCTAGGACGCTTCTAGGAAAACCAAAATCATCATATGTTTCCATACAAATTTCAAAGAGTTCTCTTGATTACTCATAGTTCCCATCATCAGCCACCACCATGGTGAATATGGAACCAATTTGTAACAATGCCCTATACAACAAAGAAAAATTTTTGAAAATTGGTTCACAAACGGCGGAGCTATGCTTGAACATACATAAAAAAATATCCACAACCGAACATGTAACTTCCTCGTTTTTGGAAGTCAGTTAAAAACGGAATTATGCAAAAGTCAATTTTGATTTCATCACTCTCTTAACTAGGAAACAAAATGAAAGTTGTTGTTTTAATAGTACTTTTATTAATAAATAATTTGTATATCCATGGTAGTGTTTGTTAGATTAACTTAAATTAAGATGGTCTAAATCTAAGCTTGGGGGATGTGGTCGCCCAGGGGGTGGAATCCGTTCTTGTCGGCGGTGTAGGTGACGCGGTAGACAACACCGTCAGGTCCCAGGTATTGGAACTCTCCCGTGATAATTATGGACTGCTGTTCAGTACCGATGTCCACACTCCTGGCCACCTCGTGGGCGAGGATACCGTTGGAGGTCTCGTACCTGAAATTAATTGTCATTTGAAAAAATATATAAAAAAAAAAGTTAATAGAATCAGGCGTTACTTTGCGGAAATTCATCCTGAGGAAGCTCCGGTGTTGGGGCGAAATGCACGGCGAAGTTTTCAACCCGCATTTTTTGTTTGTAGAGTCTATAGGTTAAGTTTATTTCGCAGAATATTGATAAAAATCTTAATATACTTAACTTTATAAAAAAACTCAATCCCTATCTAAAAAAACAGATTCTGGTGTAACTGTTGTGTGCCCAAAGAAAACACGTCTTTACGCTGAAGCTCTACTGGTTTGGATCAATATGCTAATACTTTGAGTCACGAAAAATCAAATAGCATTATTTCAATGTTCATGGAAGTTGAAAGAGATATAAATCGAGGATCAAATTAATTTGGTCGTGTTATATAAAACTCAGCCTACAGATCACTACAAATGACGTAGGTCCGTCAACTGGCTCTCTTTCAATTTCTCTCATTTTACACAACTTTTTCAGGCTACAGTCGTTCTTGAAATAATTAATAATGACTGAAAGATAGAATTACTGAATAGACCTGATTAATTGAAGGACATTCATCCTAGACAATCTTAGCAATATGGTCTCGTCTTCACCCTTTCAGAAAGGAAACCTAAAAAGAAACTGGAGCTACGTGATTGCTAATTAATCTGTCTACTATAGCTACTACTTACTCTAGTAGGAAATAAGAATCTTCTACAGTAACTAAACTTACGCGAATTCGTATCCTCCCTGCTCGGAGTTGTTGTCAGCGTCGTAACGAAGGATGACGGCTTCACCGTCGGGGTTGATGGGGCCGGCCAGGGCGGCGGCGATGAAGACAGCCAATACGATGAACTGTTAGAGAATTAAAAAATTGTCAAAATAATCCACACAAGCTTAAGAAACTTCTGCTCGCTTTCACTCACCCTAGGTGACCCCCTAGCGGCTTAATAAAAGTTTTACTTATAATTATTATTGTTTATTAACGATATATGGTTCGCATGATACTGTTATTGGCTTGGTAGTTTTGACCCGATTATGTTCATTGCAAAGCTTTTCCATATTTCTATGTGGAAAATTTTCAATATTCCTTTTTTTAAGCGCTGGTGATCAAAAAAAGTTAATCAATTTTACCTAAGCCAAATATTTAAAATGGCCTGTTTCGCCACTTTTTGCTTACCAAAAAGTGGCGAAACAAACGGCACTTATGCCGTATAGTCTATTCACATTATTTTTGACAGGTTACGACACGATGAGTGTGGAGAATTCTTTAAATAATGAGTCAGGATGTGGAGGTTTTAAATTTGCATGAAATTAAAACACGGCATAGTATTAACATTTTCTCGAGTACAGTACAATATGTTTTGCTTAAAATTTTATTTGAAAATATACCGATTTCATTGTGAGAGTTTTGTAGTACGTTACTGTGGCACAGAAAGAAGTGACTGATCCTATGTCTCCTCGGACTGCATTTATATCCATAACTTTGGGTTATTGCCGATACTGCATTGGCTTAGGTCACAGGTCATCCTTAACCAAACAAGTTTTAATTTTGTTCATTAATAAATTAAAAAATATTATCACATTTGAATATTTGCTGGAAAATTTATTGCCATACCTAATTAGCTGACGAGTTTTGAAAATCATTCTATTAGTTCCAGTCACAATAGCCGGACCTTTGCCACTTTTTCTGTGAAAATAATTGCTTACTATTATTTAGATCTTATAATATAAAAATAAGTCGTCGGGGCTATTATGTATCTAGCGAAAGCTATAATTGCGCAATTATTGGTCCAAAATTTAATTCCTATCGTGTAACAATAAAAGCAATCTAGACGTAATGGTTCCTTTTCCTATTTTATACTTTTAGCGTGGATTTAGATGAAAAGCCGCCTTGCTTCCCGGTTTGCTTCCCTGATGACCCTATAACTCCAGAACGCACTAACCGATTTCCATGGTTTTGCATTCGTTCGGCTCCGTAAGACTTATAGCTAACTAATAAAATTCAGGTAAAATTTCAAGAGAAAAGCAGAAAAACTGTGAAAATCAATTTTTACATATCACGCCATCTCTGAGAGTACTATAGTTCTGCACTGCATTGGCGCTTGATAGCTTCTTAGTGTACTCTGCTTAGTTATTTTCAAATTAGAGTTTAAAATTTTCATTGCGTTTTATGTTAAGGGGTCACTAATTTTAAAAAGCATTTAGTTTTGTGAAAGACAACAATAATTTTCATCTTTCTTACCACGCGGATGAAGTCGCGGACAACAGATATTTGTACTACATTAAAATAAATATTACGTTAATAACATGTGTAATATAATTAACATGCGAATGTTTGACTTTTTGTATAAATTCATATTTTGGTGAATAAAAATTTTATCTAGAGAGAACAACAGTTTTACTTTTCTGTTCAATGGTCTTTTCTGATTTTCTGATCGTCAAAATAGGCACATGATATTAACGTAATATTTTAATTTCTTTTTTTTTTAATAAAAGTAATATTTTAATTGTATCCAACATAATATTTTTTCTTAACATCTTTATAATTAAGATCCTTAATTCTTAATTTTAAAGCCAAGACCTAAAAGTTTTCGCTTCTTTGTAGAATCGCCAAACAAAATGTATAAAAATGACGTATGCGTTTGATACGCCTTATGTCATTTCAATACATTTTGTTAGGCGATTCTACAAAGTTTTGTCAATAAACTCAAAAATTTAACTTTCATACTCTTTATTTATTTACTTCAAATACAACTCTTCATCATCATCATCATCTATTATCCATCTGTATAATCATCCATTTAAGACATGAGCATTTCAGCATCCGCTCAGCCCAGTAGCTGTCACTCTCCACGACCGGATACAACTTACCATTTATTTCATTTAAATTAGTCTTCCGGAAATCGTTATGGGATTGAGATTTGTACTTGTTAAAATTTGAATAAAGAACGGTAGTTGTATCCGACTTATTCTTCTGTAGTAGTTTGGTCTTAATCAGATCAGCATTAAGTTTCACTCTGGAGCTCTCCAGACCCGTAATCATCGGCTTATAGTTTTCCGGTAATCATCAATCATCGAGCATCAGCGTCCCGAGCCACTCGTCATCTATTTCGAATCCTATTCCTCGCAATTTGTAAGCGGCTGTCATTATTTTGTTGATATACTCTTCTACGTTAGTACTTGTTTCTAAGGTTGTGTTTATAAGGTTTTTTAATAAACCTACTTTTCAGAGTAGGCCTGAGTCCTCAAATTATTTAGATAAATTCTCCCATACCGTTTTAGCCGTAGTTGCGTCCTGAACATGCACGTAGAGCTGCGAGTCAATAGAGAGTATATCTTATATAATCTTGGACTTAGCTTTATTATCCTTCTTGGGATGCACGGAGTCCACGGAGATACACTCCCATAGCCCCCCATGCATCAGGTAAGCCTCCACAGTTTTTCCAAATTTCCATGTGGAGTAGTTGTCTCTCCCCATCAATTTCGGTAGAGAAAACGCATTTGTATCAAGTACACGGACGTAACAATTAATTTTATATATCAGGGGGGCTATTACGACCTCTTAATTCCAGACAGTTTACGCCCAAACCAACTTTCATACATTTTGGTATTATGATCTTATGGCCAGCCAGTTAACAGTCACGGGACACTTAACTTTCATCGGCATTGACGCCTTATTGGTGTTTTCGCATTGAGACGTCACGTGACATCAGCTGGATTGCTTTTACGTGAAAAACTGTCAAATAAAGCCATTCTTTTTACGCCGACTAATAGTAACTTTTTATGAATTGTTTACTAGACAAATTTATGTTTTTTTATTTTTCTCATTTATTGTTATATACCATATATACTGCTTTTTAGTCATATTGCTAAATAGTTTATTTGTCTTATCATAGTAGATACGAATGGTCTTGAATTGAGCTGGCGTAAAAACTAAACATATAGATTTACGTCCAGGTCCTTTGTCATCTAGAGGGCTATGATTGCCTCGAAGAAACTTAGTGTTCTAAACAAAGTGAGGCAGTATTTCAGTCCGAACCAACGCCTAAAGCTCTACAAGGCACAGTTTCGACTTCATATGGACTACTGCTCTCATCTCTTACATACTCTTTATAGATCAAACGAGGGGCCGCTCGGATGGTTGATTGCTATGGTGTCACAAAGAAGCTAGACACCGATTAAGTCTAATCACGGATAAATTGACGTAGGTCAATAAACTGACTATGAATCAATTTCTCGGATATTACGGTTAAAAGTAGACTTTTGTCATCGCGATTTTCTTTTTTTTTTATCGTATGTACGAAATATTCCGAGCCCAAATGCACGCAACACCATAATATTTGGGTCCATAAGCACAGTGAGTATAGTAAGTCACGGTGTCAAAAGTCACGCGTGTGTCAGTCAGTCAGTGCGCTTCTGAACTACTAACTTTATGTAATTAAAGGGATTTAATTAGATTACATAAGTGGATTAACTAAAACTTTTTATTAAACAAATATATTACAATTGCACCATTATCACAACATTCTTAAAACTCAAAACTGATCAAACTCTTTTGATTTAGACCTGGGGGATGTGGTCGCCCAGGGGATGGAAGCCGTTCTTGTCAGCGGTGTAGGTGACGCGGTAGATAATACCGTCAGGTCCCAGGTATTGGAACTCTCCCGTGACGACCATGGACTGCTCTTCCGTGCCAATGTCTACGCTCCTGGCTAATTCGTGGAATTGTATGCCATTGGAAGTTTCGTACCTGAAATGTATAAAAGTAGTTAAGCATTTATTGTCAAATTAGTGTGACACGTATGGTGTCAGAAGCGACCTGTTTAAATCACCACTGCTGAATTCTGAGAATTTTCTTTGATATTATTTGGGGTATTATTCGAAATGTTTATAATGAAAAAGAAATGTAAAATGAAAAAGAAATGTAAATTTACCATTCATAACTACGGAAATTTCAATATCATTCCCAATTTAAAGTTTTTTTTTATGAAATAAAGGGGCAAGCAGTTGTCGCCCTTGTAACATCAGAATTCAGAAGCGTGCAAGTTGCCGGCCTTTAAATTGGAGAATGGAGTACGAGAGCTGGGTCACCGCTTATCTCACTTACTGGTTAAAATACAGCACAATGCTAGTTGTCAATTGTCAGTAATATTATACTTACAGGTATTCGTATCCTCCCTGCTCGGAGTTGTTGTCAGCGTCGTAACGAAGGATGACGGCTTCACCGTCGGGGTTGATGGGGCCGGCCAGGGCGGCGGCGATGAAGACAGCCAATACGATGAACTGTTAGAGAAATAAATTCCACGTACTTTTCATGCCATTTTCAAATGTTAATCCCTCTCGATATGGATGCGGGATGAAATCTCTATCGGCTATTATTCGTAGCACCGCTAGTCACTTTTTAATGGACATCGAAAATAGCTACAGTTTTTAAAACTGCTTTAAATGGTTCAAAAAGTGTGTAAGAAACTTTTCACTTTTACTCGATTGTTTTTTTTAATTCTCATTTTATTTAGGGATTTTTGCACACGCAGTGTCTTTGTCATTCCCGTCTTGCCATTAATCAAATCGATTGTTTGTGAGTTGATTTTTTTTTTTATTATATTAAATTTTGCACCTACCGATTTCATTTTGAGGGTTTGTTGTAGTTTGCTGGTGCTGCACAGAACAAGTGAATAATATCCTGGATGCATGCTGCTTTTTTATATCAAAAGTCTATAATAAATTAAAATACTAGATTGTTTAATGGTTATAGGTCATCCAATACGAGTTTTCATTTTCTTAATTAATGCAATATAAAATTAGCACTAGGAACCATTTAACATTCAAAATAATAATTATTAATTTCATATGTAATAACATATTTTAATATTTATCTAGGTCAATTATAATTACAAAACACTAAGGGCCTGTTTCACCGATTACTGACAAAGTCTCTGTTAGGCTTATTAATAACTTTTTTACAGATTCTCCATATAAAATCTGTCAAATAAAGTTGTGGATGATGGTATCTGTAAGAAGTGAAACATGCCCTAAGCCATGGTATGTGTTTAATGCATGTTAAAGTCAAATGTCCTCCTAAGGAAACTTATATAATATATAAGTTGATGATGCAAGCCCTCCAGGATGTTTGGAGGACCATAAGAGAGAGAGAGACTTATTTAACGTGAGAAAATTACTGTCATAGATATGACAGCGTATGTCTGAATCCGCCATAGATATGAGGAATTCTTTATAGATAAATGTGAGCATCATCCTACATTGAAACTTCAAATTTAATACCAAGAGCTTTCTTCAGTTCTAGGTTTTGAGTTTAGAAGACTTGGCACCAAGACTGCACAAGCACTTGGACCAAGAGTAAGAGGGATTTTATAGTTTTTATTTTCTCATAGTATTAAGGGTTTATCTTAAAATTTCACCAGGATTTTTTAGCATAAAATGATGTAGTGATTCAAAATCTGATGAGGTAGTATTGCATCAGCAAATATATAACTTACTTAAAAAAAAAACATTGTAATACATCTTAGTTTCTATCTCACTCTATCTGCTAATGACATTGATGAAGAATCAAAGTAGCATCTCAAAATGTTGAATTCACAAACACTCTCAAACGGCACAATCTTCGGACTCAACCGAATGCTGCCGACCAGCTGTAACAACATAATTTCGCATAATACGCGTTATGTTAGAGTAGGACACGGCATCCCGAGATTCATTAATGTGAATCTTAAAACTGTTTCGAAGAAAGACCCGTGGCTTGATAAATTATGAAAATTATTAAAACCGGCTTCCAAGGTCAAAACAAATGTAATTAAAAACCCACAACCAATTTCTGTACACAATCTTCATAATTTTTAATTCGATACTAGCTTACATGTTATAAGTCTAGAATTCATCGATCTTAATATTCAAAAATGATGTTTCACATCTATTATTGGTAAGTAGGGCAGAATAATATGTTATTTCACCTTAAGTAATTTAAATATAAACGTATGTCAGGGACATACATATAAGCTGTTGATGTGCCAAATAAATAAATAAAAAAGTAACTTCGTTATTGATTATTGGACCATTTTGTCCTGTCCTCCTTTCGTAGGTTCACAATTTCACTAATAACTGCCTCGTTTAGCGTATTGCAATAGCGTGTAAAAAACTATAAGTTTCGATAAGACAATAGCAGGTAAAGGCTTTCTGTGGCAACAATCCATTAGTCCGCTACTCACCTAGATCAAAGTTAATCAAAGGAGAACGCCACAAAGGACAGAAAAAGGAGTTCCATTGTCGTAAATAGACCTGCGGTGTGCACGAATAAAGTAAACTCTACTCCAGATATTTGGCGCAATCGGAAGCAGCTTTTAAGTATATTACGCGATTTTGATCTAATTTTATATACAAATACTTATACAAACGTGTCTTTAATGAAATTCATACACGTGTGTGAGGTATTTTTTAATATTCGTTAAATTAGAGCTATATATAAATATTTAAAAAATATGCTCTAGACATGCTTGCGATAATTTATTTTACTAAAAAAATATATTTATTTTAAGCTTATATTAGCCCATAAAAGCTATAAGTAAAATGTGTTAGTAACAATCAATAACTTAATCTACGTTGGTATACAAGTTGTTATTTCACTTTAAATTGTTATTTAACTAAACATTGAAGGGTAAAAATATAATAATTATTATACAAAAAGGACATTATATTATTAGCAGTTTGTATACAAATAAATAAACTTATTTTCATTTAACGTTAAGGAACATGTTGCAGTCAAAATTGTTACTTGAAAAATGCATGTAAAGCAACTCGCAGTTTCCTCTCCCCGAGTAAGATTACATCAGGGACTTCAAAGACGCTTTGATACCGCTTAGAGGTGTTAATACATTTCTCTCATTACTACACGGCACCTTGCCTCATACGAGCCACTCACAATAAGACCTGCTTACAAATAAGATAAAGCCATCTCATTGTATTTCTTTAGAAGCTCTTACAAACCTGTAACTCTATCTTTTTAACGTTTATTTTCAAAGTAGACTTTTGATAGGAAAAAAAACTATAGTTAAACATAAAACCGGCCTTTTCTGTTTAAAAAAGTAAAGCAAATTTGAAGGAAAACAACTAGTTAATTTTACAGCAAAATATTCATGTCTTTAATAGGTTGAAGGTTATGTAAAAGCGGATTTTAAGAAATTAAAATTAAATGCACATAGTCAAGCTTTTGCTCGGTTTCGCTTGGGTCTATTTTGAATATCGTGTACAAATTAGTGTTTGTAGTAAATGTCTGTACATTCAGTGAATATGTTGTTTTTCCAAGACCAAAAGTAGCTTATACCACTCTCCATCCTTTCAACAAAGTTCATGTAAAAATCGAGTCGATTGGTTGCTTCGTTAGAGCATGAAGGAAAGACAAACAAATAAAACGCACTTTCCCAATTATAATTATAAAATACAAATAAATATGGAAATATGAGCGGTACTCATAAACCAAACTTCACTACCTTTACGGCCGTGATATATTTTCTCAGTCGTCCCGAATTCTAAAAACATCAGCTGTAATATGATATTCACCCCTCGATCAAACAACGCATATTTGATTGTTGGCGCGTTTTTTTCCCACTTTTTCCCATCCGCTCCGGCAGAACCGTTAAGAATCGTTTAATGACAGGAAAATTGAAAGTTTGAGCCGTTTGCTGCAAAAAACTTTGCTAAGTACCCCAAAAAATGAGTTCGGGTGATAACGCGAAAATGATGCTTCGGTATTTTACGTCGTAATTTATTATAATTGTATTCACGTTTATGGCGTATAAACTATGTGTTAACGACGTAATTTAGCAATTGGTAGTAAGGATTTTTCATAAGTACTTCGTTAGTCTGCTTTAGATAAAGTACTTCACCGAAAGCATTTTTCGTGCGTCTAGATTGTTATTATCATTAAGCTTGTATATATAGTAATAGAATGGGTGTACAGAATTATCCCAATATAGTATATAAGATACTCAGCCACAGTGTAAAAGACCGGCAGAACAACGTCCATCGTGTTCAAATGAATTAAAATCTTTCATTCATAAAACGGTCTTTTGTATAAGCAAGACATTCAAATTATGCACTGCGATTCAGTTTCGATAATTCCTTCCCTACGCGAAAAATTTGCCACCCACATCGTCTTGAGTGTGAGGCAGTCTTCTACTGTACGATTTTCGCGTAACTTTCGGCCTCGCTTTCAAACTTTTCATTGAACTATCACAAGAAGTATTTCCGAGCCGATATAACCTGCAAACCTTCAAAAGGAAAGCGTATTCCCTCTAACGAGGCCGGCAACGCACCTGCACCTCTCCTGATGTTGCTAGTGTCCATGGGCGGCGGTAGCTGCTTTCCATCAGGTAAACCGTTTGCTCGTTTGCCCCGTTATTTTATAAAAAAAATCGTGAATATCTTAATTGCACTCGGGCAAGGTCGATATATTTTCTATCATCACGTGTCATGTCATCATCGTGTCAGTAGATACAGATTAGCTGATTTTCCGAATGTCACCTAAAACAAACAGGAGTTAGGGAATAAAGATATTGAATGCATAAATCGTGTAGCACCGGCGCGCCCGCTGTCGTGTGTTCGAGACGAGTTGTTTTAACAAATATTTCGCCTGTTCTTTTGTAATACGTATACTTCACATGTGGTACAAGTGATAGGATTAAAAAGCTATACAATACGTAACAACAAATTTGACTTTTTTATGATATTTAGGGGGAAAGCGACGGGGCAGACGGGTTACCTGATGGAATGCAACTGCCGTCACCCATGGACACTCGTGACATCCGAAGAGCCGCTAGTGCGTTGTCGGCCTTAATGAGGGAATAGGGGATGGAAATAGAGATAAGAGAAGTTGAGCCACCAGTAAAGATCTCTCACCGATCGAAACAAACCACAACGCCGTTTCGTGCCAGTTTTCTGTGAGGCCGTGGTAACACTCCGATCGAGCCGGCCCCTTCGTGCCGAAGCATGGCCCTCCCATGGCAAAATTGTGACCTAGCGTGTGTTAGTCTATTGGCTATAATATTATTAACAATATCAACACACAATAATTATCATAATTGCTCATAGAACGATTTTTAAGATCAACTTATATTAGGCCTTTTGAAACAGCTGCTGTTAATAAACAAATTAAAATATTCCGTGAAAAAAAAAAAAATCCGTGTCAAATAAATGAAAGTAATTTTAGTGCGGGTAACATTTTTAAGTCGCTACCGCTTCTGCCTCGTGTACCGGCGCCACGTCCGGGCAATAGATCATGTGCACCTGTAATATTAACGCGCACTATCACACGCACATGGCGCTGCCCGAACATAACGTATATGGTTTAACGCGACGTGGCTTTTTCACTACTTTCATATTTTTTACATATTTCATCCGCATTCAATAAGTTTGAAATGAAAAAAGTTTAGCTGCGTGCGCTTCGTGCGACGTAATCATCGCACATGACGACCTCTGTGGCGAAGTGGTTTAGCACCATGGTAGCTCACGCCGGGGGTCGCGGGTTCGACTCTCGCCGACGGAGCCAAAGTTTTTCAAAGTTCCTGGGTCGTGGATGTGTATCATATAATAAAAATCTTAATTATGTGTATAGTAAAAAAAGTTTTAAATTTATGTACCCGTGACACCAGTCCTTCAGGTACTTACCACGGGGCCAGACTGACGTGGCGGGAAGCGTCCATAGATAAAAAAAATACGCATACTTGCGTTAAGAAGATTTCAATCAGTCACAACAAAGATTACGAGATGATAACTAATTTGTACTATTAGGGAAGTTGATTTAGTGCTAGATTGCGGAGGCGGCGGAAGTATGGTCGCGATTTACATGAAATTGACATATTCTGACCAAATGGCGCAGGTCCGTCTGTATTATTTCCTTTAATTGTAGGTTCATAATATAGTCCTAAGTTATATTATAGCTTGTAGGAAATTGAGTAAACTATTCACTAAACATATTGTTTTAATATATTTTATTATGGCCAAAACCAAACCGTCCAACTCAAGCGGACATAGCAGCTAATAATAAAATAACAAAATAAATTTAATTTACCAGGGAAGAGGCCCAAAATTGAGTCGATCCACCTCATCGACAAAATTGAATAAGAAAATTTTATTTTTACCTTTTCTTCAAATAAACGAAAAATAGAGTGAGGACCCTTTTATTATACCTCTATTAGGGCAGCAATGGGCATCGAATTGGCTAATAACCGTTCTATCAGGTGAAAGGAATTCACTTTCGCAATCGTATCTGCGACTTTAGTGATGTTATAAGCATAATATATCGATAAATCATCACCTAGTATTTAATACCTTTATTACGTGATATTATGATTGTGTGCAATTATGATGACTTCTATTGTAGCGATCCAGCGCTTTTATTACATTCTACTTCAGTGGAATGTCCTTATAAAGATTGAAGATTTTATGTGATAATGACGTCATTGTTCGTTTTATAAAGCTGAAAGCTTATTAAAACTTGCAAAATAGTCGGTAGGTTTTTCATCCTATTTTTCGGTTTGATTATTTTGAATTATTGATTTATCAGTTTAGGGTATTACTAACTTTTTCTAAAAAAATAAATAATATACTTCTTTAAAAAATAATCTAACATGAACTGTATATTTGGAAACATCGATATAACTTTTCTCATGCCTACCGTGTTCCGTAACAAAACTTTGTCCACCTTAATAGCAGTTTTAGTGTTTTTCCCGCAGTTCAGCGCGTTAGCACGTTCGCCGTACACGAAACTTACACAATTTGTTTTTCATTGATTATTTTTGTAGCCTCTTCTGTATAATTAAATGTTGGGGAAATGTTGATATTGTCAATATATAAAGTATGTATGGCACTTGCTGAAATAATGTTGTAAAACGAAAGTTTTTTTTATTGCAGAAGATATTAAGCTTTAAATATTATCGTAGAAGAAGGAAGATAATTTTTTTGATTGATTGAGATTGAATCAATATAATTTCTAGGGCCTTGCTGTAATGGTCAATCTATCATACACACATAATTTTATCTTGGAGCGATTATTGTTGTCAAAAGAGACTATTTTAACTTCTATCATATTACGAATTTTCACAGGTGGTCACATTCCTGGGGACAACCCTCCCTATTGTGATGTCACAAAAATTGCAATTTGACACCAAAAAATTAAAATTCAAAATGTGATTGCATCCCCCCCACCCCTATGTCACACCATGTTACACAGGGGGGTCCAAGCCCCCACCGCCCTTTACGTGTGACGTATTTTATGAATGGTCACTTGTTCCTTACAAATATGCAACAAACCTTCAAATACAATGTTTTTCTAATAGTGAAAATATTTCAACGAAATCAATGCATCGAATAACGCGTCTTTTGAAGTTCTTGTGAAAATAATTATTATGAATAAAAAATATAATCTTTTAAATTTTTTGTTCAATGTCAGAAGTCTCGTGTTATGATTTAACATAATTCTTCTTTATTATTCATAGTATTTGCCTGATTTATTATAGTAGGCAGATTGATTCCTATTAATTACGTGCATAAGAATAATTTATGCAAATTAATACGTCAAAATTGGTCTAAGGTTAACTTTAATGACCATGACGAATACCCAATTAAGAAATTATAATGTAAATAATTCATGTACTTCCTATTTTAACCAGATGTTATTTCAATCATTAGTGCTGCTGGCAGCTCGACAGAAAAACAAACAAATGTAGACATAAATGGAAGAACCAGATAACTAACATTTTACATTATGAATGTTGTACCCATTGGCGGTAAAATTTATTAAAATCCTTTTGTTTCCTATTATTATAGTTTCCTAGTATCCTTTTGTTGGTGGATATCGACATCATCATCATCATCCATAACAGCTACAAGAATGCCAAATTTCTGCCCGATCCGTCCAATGGTTTCGTTTTTTTTATGATATTTAGCGAGCAAGCGAGTTAACGGGTTACCTGATAGACATCAACTGCCGTCGCCCATGGTCTCATTAGTACCCGCCTCCTTTCGTGCGAACCAAAGGTCCAAGACCTTTGGTTAGCACTCGAAAGGATAACTCTTACTCTTTAAGTTTTCGTCGTGTTATGTTGGTCAGTCAGTCGTCACCGTTGAGTTTTATATATTCAGATACTTGTGCGTTATAAGCTTGATCTTATCCTAGTCGTAGTCAACGACAAAAATGACAAATTCCAAACAAGCTGAAAATGTCTGAAATAGGCCGGCAGAATTTATCTAGTAATCCACATAGCGTGACCAAATAATGAATACGGTAACGAGCGGCACTAAAACAGTGGGCACTATACAGGGTGATGCATCACAGCAGGTGAGTGATTCAGAGGACAAATGAACAGTTGAAATACGGTAATGGCCGCCCCGGCAAATGTTTTAGTTTAAATTCCACCTGCATTTGTAAAATATCGTTGTGCGGATAATTTATTGTAAGTCACTGTTGTTTGGTTTGCTATTTCAAGTTTGAAATAAATTGTGATGGTTATGAAATACATAGTTTAAAGCTATTTTAAACTGGACACAGTGGACAGAAGTCTGTACTATACTTTAAAATTAACAATCTCATTTGTGACTTCCCGTACTCCACCATTTTCAATATAATCCTTACTTAAAATTATTGTTTGAAAGTTTATTTATTTGTTTGTCCTTTCATCACGCTTAAACGAAGAAGATCGACTTAGAAAATGTTACTCAACGCTGGTCTTTTGGTTTTGACAAAAAACATCCTGTCCTGGAAAAAATATAATTTATACCAATTTTCGAATTCGACGCAAGCGAAGCCACAAACAAAAACTACTACTTAATACTTTGTGTAAACATCTAACCGCGAATAATTCGGGCAAATAAGTGGCCAACTCCTTGAAGGCATTAGTGAAATCTTCAACAACCCTTGCAGGTAACGACGTTTATCTCGTCCGATCTACACTTGGTCCAATCTACACTTGGTAGATAACCATAATTTATTTGCGTAACATCTCTGCGCAGATTAAAAATGTTAATTAAGGAATTATTCGGTGTAATTTATTCAGCTCCACCGGGATCGTACCTTGTTGAAGGTATGGGGTTATACAGCGTGTGTTTTATTATGTCTATTTGTCGTATAGAGAATCTGAGATATATTTAGGGATACATTTTAATTGCCGTATATAATATTATGCACTAGACTAGTAAGAGAATATAAAATTAATTTAAACATAAAAATTAAAAAATAGTCATAAAAATAGAGCCTGTGTCTTCAAAGTCAATTTTATGTTTTATAAATTAATTAGTATCAATTATTTAACTTTTCACAATAATGTTATTAATGTTCTTATATTAAAAAAAATATAAAAATTGATATTGTTTCTTAATTAATTACAGAATTACTTACAATTTGCTAGTTAATCGTTCATAATTATAATCATTCAAAATTATAACGTGAATGCCTTTTTAAATTCAACTACTATTCTTAAACATCCTGTATAGAATAATGGGAGTCTGTCTGGATATCTTCATTAATCTGCGTAGATATCTGCTTAATTCATGCTAACTAATGCGACTTCGATTCATTAAAACAACCCTTCACCTGCCATGAAACATTATTTTATGTTGTACTAACGTTATTAAGGGATCGGTAAAAATTAAGTGCTAAATATGCATAAGTAATGTATTCGTTTTAATAATAACAAGTTTAGCACTGAAGGAGAATTAAGTTAAATTAATATTTTTCACTTCATATTAATGCGCAAAAAATCTATACATATAATAAAATAAAAAAAAATGTCGTGTCAGTACATTTAATGTTTTTACAAACTAATCGATGTGGGGGGCTTAGGAACACACTTAGGCACAAATCGACATAAAAGTTGTCTGTGTGTCTATTTGTACTGGCTTATCTGCGTAAAAATATTTTTTATTTAATAGCTCTTAAGCCTAGGCAACACATAGTACACTTTTTATCCCGGAAAAATGTACGGCTCCCGTGATATAAAAATTTTCACGCAACGATGTTGCGGGCTTCAACTAGTCTTCGATAAAACACATTACCAAATGTTTTTTACACCTCTATGATATATAACTATATAAATATTTTAGGTTACGATAACTCAAACTGATAGTATTGGTTTATTATCTTCCACCCCGATTATAAATTAATTAACACAAAAGCTCGCGTCATAGCAGAAGTAACTTCTAACAGTTTCGTCACTACAGAGGAACCACTCAGGTCGTCACGCTCCGTCTGGCCCATCGTCCTCACAAAACTCGAATCCTTATAAAGACATCAAAATATTGTCAAAGTGTGCCGTAACATCAGGTGGCGGGCGGCCGCCGTTGGGAATATTTTAATACAGTACATCTCGGACCCTCCGCAATCATTTTATTTTCATACCCGGTCTCCGAGGCCCAAAAGGTCTACCTTTTCGTGATTTGCCATTCAAAGTGTGAGACGTGACGCCGCATCAGGTATAGGGATCACTCCCGGCCTTATTCTTGGAACTATATCGAGTCCGAACCGAATTAAAATGCGAGAACGGGGTGAAAAAGTCACTTGTATTGACAACTGCCTTTTCACCAAAGGTCACGGACTAATTTATTTATTCTCGCAGACGAAATTATTAATCGTTACTAATAAATTATGTTATTTATAATTTTCGATGTGTCTTGTACTATGCATTTTTATTTCACGGTTTTTTATTATTATAACTACAATTAACAAAATCACGCAATGGCTTCTACACATGTTTTCGTCATTGTGCTAGTAGCAAAAATAAATTATTTACAGTAACTTATACAACGCACAAAGATAAATACTAGTATATCGAAAAAAAATCTAGTATATTGTGAAAATATCTCAGAATAAGCCCTCGAACCGTATCACAGAAGGTCGAGATAATTTTGTTGACAAATAGTTCGCAGGAAAATTTATTGTTTTTTAAATTTTCTTCGACTTCTTTCAGCTGAAGTGTTTTCGTTCCAAAACATTTAGTTGTGTGATATTTCCAATCGTGCAAGGAAGTGTAAAAGTTATTTATGACGCTCGTTTCCAATTAAAGTTTATTATATTTAAACTAGTTTGAGTTTTCAGATGATTAAAGATAATAAATTATACCTCAACACAACAATAAAATATTTTGTATTACTTAACATTTCAATGTTTATGTTCAGAAATTTAAAGAATTCTTACTTGCATAATGAATAACGCAAACTTAAGTATATTTTTTTTATTTTTTAACATCCAAATAATTACTGCTCTGCTAATTGCTAATAGGACGTTCTTAAAATAGTAAATCAGATGTACTAATACAATACAAACTCAATTTCAAAACAAGACTATAAAGAAGAATTTTGCTGTGGGAGAGCCATGCTTTGGCACGAATTGGCCAAATAATTAAAGAAAACTGGCGTGGCCCAACTTTCCTAATCCCGGCAACGCAATTGCAATTCTTCGGATGTCGCGAGTGTCCATGAGCGACGGCAGCTGCTTTCCATCAGGTAACCCGTCTGCTCTCTTAATATCATAATAATATCTCGCTAAGTATCATAAAAAAAGAATACTTCAGTCCGAACTACCACAAAGAAAAGCAACAAGATAACGCGATTATTTATCCTAACCGTATGCATTCCTTATTGTCTTCCCGTGGGCATATTCCGGGATTCCGGGCACAGGCCCCGCATAAACTCGTGGCCGTCACGAGGTGTGTTTTATAAAAAATAAAGTGCGATTTATTAAAGGGTACGAAGTTTGATACCCGGATCACGTCCGGGCACGGGCCAGATTTGTGCTCAAGGTACGCCGGAATTCCGCCTTTGATAACTTCCACCCCCACTATAAAACTATTGGATCTTTTCCCTAGCGTTATTGATACATTCATATTACATTTGAATTCCATAAGAAGCCTCGAATCTCAATATGAATTTATGAATTAGGAGATGAAGTCTCGCTTTTTTTGTAAACGAGAGATTAAAACCTAGAACTAGTTTCGACTTTTATTAAAAACATAGAAAAAAAACAAATCAGCTACCGACGTACAGACAGAACAAAAAGTGTACCCGGATACATTCATTAAATGTGGCCAAACGGACGTTCCGAATAAAAACAACCACCTCGAGTCAATCGTGTACAGTCCCGAAGAAAAGTGTAATAAAATAAAGTGCTTATGTTATAGTGCGTGCATCAGCTTCGCCATAAAAATCGTCTAGACACGTGATTTACGTCCACCTGAGAGGCAGAATGTTGGGGAAAAAATATGGCCCCATATATCTTAAAATGTCGCCTTATTTGTTTAGTAATATTGTTGTTTTAATTAAAAGTTTCAGTGCTTTTCCTTGTGTTATATTTTAAAGTTTATTTTATTTGAACGCTCTCTTTTATAACATCTTATACTTTACTGCAATCGTTTTATATTTTAGGGTTCCATACCCGAAGGATCGATACGGGACGCTATAACTAAGACTTCGATGTTCGTCTGTCTATATGTTCGTCTGTCCGTCTGACCTCCATCCGTCTATCTCTCAAGAACGGTAACCGCTAGAGAGTTAAAATTTTCACAAATTATGTGTTCATGTTGCCGTTATTATAATCAAGTACTAAAACTAAAAAAAATATAAATAAAAGGGGTTCTCATACAAAAAACGTGATTTTTTGCAATTTTTTGCTAGATATTAATAAAAAATATATATATATATATCCACAACTGAACATATAACCTCCTCGTTTTTGGAAGTCGGTTAAAAACTACCAGGTACTTCAAATTTACACAAAATACTCAGATAAAAAAATTAAAATTCAAATGAATGTAACGTAGACAATTTTCATACACAATTTTTACCTATGTCTGCTCTTATACGGAAGCCTTCGTCCGATTTTTTATACCATCAAAGGTTTCATTTATGAGTAAAATGTTATAATAATTATAACAACATTCAACGAATAATATTTTTCTCATTTTTTACTGAAACTTTAATACCAAAATTAAAGTACAAAATCACAATTATAAGAATTTTTATTCCAAGTGTACAAAAGTAGCACGTAATAAAAATAAAAATATAATTTGACTAATAGATATGTCGATCTTTTGATAATTTGAATGTGTAAAAATAAATGCTTGAAGTCTATTAACGCTCTTTTATTTTTTATCTTAATTATATATCTTTATTTTTTTTCAATTTTATGCACAAATTGTTTTTTGTATATATATAACAATTTTATGAATGTGAGTTGTATTAATTTTTTATTTAACTTTTTTATGAAAAGCAACCAAATACACACGGATTATCTAATAAGTAACTTTGCACATGCAACATCAGAAGACTTGCATGTGCGTTGCCAGTCTATTATGAAGCAATAGGTTAGGGGAAAAGGAGTAGGGATAGGGAATTAGGGGCAATACATATATACGAAACTCGTATCCCATAACGTTAACTAAACTGTAATTGTCCTTTTTTATATTGATAACACTTACCCCCTTATTCATAAAAATGTTTAAGCAATATTTAACTAATCGCTTAAGTTTCACTGTCCCATTCTGTCTTGTGACGAATTCAATATTCCAGGGAAGGACAGCGAACCTTGCTTATTTAAATGTTGCTTAAATCTTTTTATGAATAAAGGGGTTAATTTTTAGGATAAGTAATTAATTAATTAAAAATAAAATTAATAAGTGTAAAATTCGGTCGTGTCTTTATAAATATAATTCTTCTGTGAGTGTGTATGTCACTGAACTTCTCTTAAGCGACGGGAACGATTTTGATGAAATTTTTGGTGTGTGTTTTAGGGGATCTTTGAATGGTTTAGACTCACAAAATAGCTCAGCAGGACAACGTCTGCGGGGTCAACTAGTATTTTATACAAAAAGACAATAGAAGAAAGTTTACGTTCATCGAATTTCGTAGCACCGTAGACGGTCGCTACGAAACCGCTACGAATTGCTACGGGGGCTATTTTGTTACCAGAGTCAGGAGCCCTACTCTCAAACGGCACATTCAAATCTTCGCTCTTTGCCAAATGCTGCCATTTAAAAAGTGGTTTTTAATACGATATAGATACGGTCCTTATTTCGATTACAACTTCCAGAGATATCTCACAGGTTTATGTTATTTCAATGATTTTTAAGCGGGCAAAGCCGTGGGTAAATACTTATGCATTCTTCATGGCCTAACAAAGCAACGACGAGCTAAACGAATAGAAAATAATTTAAGCTACTTTTTTTTCTAAGAAAAACATCGAGTTAAGCCGCGGGACCTGTAAGCATTTGTTACACCTTATGTCATCTCCATACATTTTTACTTGACGATTCTACAAAGAAGCTAAAACGTTTAGGTCTTGGCTAAGACCCCGGGCTTATAATATAACTGTTTAAGAAGCGGGAATAGGTTTGGTCAGTAGGTGAGGGTGCCCAGTAGGCCGGGACGACGGCCGTAACGGACCGTCGTAAAGCGCACAACACTAACTGATACCGGACTATAAAGGGAGTGGGTACACTGGGTATTTAGAAAAAAATACATGTATAAGAAATACCACGTCAACTTAACAGAATACCGGCGTGTAACAGAGCTCGCGCTGCGTTCCGCTGAGTGAGTGAATTTATTGTAGGCCTTTACCCCCTATTCGGTAAGCCTTTTTCCTGACGGCAATAAACTTCTATAAAACGAAAATAATTATAATAAGAAAATATAAAAAGAAAATAATTTTATAATAATAAATAGCAACGGATTGCGCTCTGCTGGTAGAAGCGAATGATTACGATCATTCGCTTCGTGAGCAACGTTTCCTACGGGAGCCAATATACTTATTCATCGTCGCGGTGCAAAGAGAAGGGAGATACTATTAACTTTCTTATATAATAGGTAGTTAGTTTTAATTATTATGTAAATATTTTCAGTTTTTATAGTAAAAAAGTTACGAAAAAAACAGATAAGTACATTATGAAATATATTGTGGTCTTTGTTTTAATTGTAAAGTAAAGAGAATTTAGTACTTATAATTTCGATATTATAGCTCTCACTATATTTATATGAAACGGCACACTTTCCACGAAATTAATAAATAGTATTTAAAAAGCTATTAGCAATAACTCAGACTCGCGAAAAGTCCTAAAGACATAATTCAAAGAACATAGTGAACTTTATATTTCAAATGTTTGATCAAATATTATAAAGATTTACAGTTACCGTCTAAAAAGTGGCACCGGCAAAACCGCACTTAAGAGCTATTCCGCTCCTAGTCACTTCGAGGCCGCGATTTTAACTTTTGTACGATTTTAAGTTAAGTTTTATTTTTCAATGCACTTGATTTTGATTAGATAGTCTTGGTGACATTATTTTATTCAATTTTGAAGGGATCTATGCATCTTATTAATATTTGATGGAAGTTTCAAATATACAAAAAAGTTTATATTATTGTATGGCAGCTTATTAAAACATCACGTTAAAATTCCAATGACTGCTTAAGCAAGTAAAACTCAGTGGGTCTGCAACTTTTCCGCCGCCTTATTTTATGGGAATTATACGATCAGCTTCTACCTTGTCAACGTTCCTCCATACTCAGGTTTGGACGATGTAATCTTTACAAAAATAAAAATGCACGAACTCTCGCCCTTATTACAAACCCGATAGAACCAATTTTCTTTAAGCGTCACAAAAAATATTATTTAGTTAGGGCAGAAAAAGGAAAATTGACTTACCGTTAATAAGGATGGTCATCATCAGTGTTTTTTCTTCTAAAACTACGCCGAGACGTAAAATGATTTTGCTTCTCTTGTTCATATATATTTTACTAACTTTTTCCCGCGGCTTCGCTCGCATTAAGAAGTATTTTCATTCAAGCGTTAAACCCCTATTTCACCCTCTCGAAGTAAAATTTCATAAAACGCTTAAACACGTATTCATTTATTTTGAATCAGCAGCTCAGAAACAAAATTTTAGGCCTTTAACTTAAGAAATGACAAACTAGGATAGAAAAAACTATAGAAACTTTAATCCCTTTTTCACCCTCTTAGGAGTAGAATTTCAAAAAACGTTTAAACACGCATTTGATTTATTTTAAATCAGTAGCCTAGAAATAAAATTTCATGTATTTAATTGAACAAATTACGAACTTTCATACTAACATTCAACCCCTATTTCACCCCCATTTTAGAGGTAAAATTTTTAAAATCCTTTTTTTAGCGGGTGTCTACCCAATAAAACAATTCTACTCATCAAATTGCATGGCTGCTTGATAACCGGTGTAACTACCCTTCCGATCGAGAGAGGTTTTATACTCGGTCACACCGAAGCCCACGTGATACATTTCAGCTGTCGTATATATACCGCCATATTTTAAAAGCTTCGATACCGCGATGCAGGAGTTACGCTTAATATGGGTATCACACACCCATAAATAAAGTATATTTTCCAAAACCAAATTAATTTATCCTCTTTAAGATTCGGGAATTAGAAAATAAAATAGTTGTATGGAGTGTATTGAGTATAATATAATGTTGTAATACATTGCAATGCACTCTCCGGCAGTGGACGCGGTACCTACACCAGGAACATTGCCAAAGTGACCTGTCACTGTCTTTTTCACTTTATTTACATTCTCCGCTCTTATACGTTAAGATTTCTTTGTTCGAAATGAGAATATTTTGCCGTATCAGAGCAAATACGAAGACCTCATAGAAAACTGGCGTTAACAGCTATGCGCTGTGTTTCGTCCTATGAGTTTACCAGAACCAACATTCGTTTTCTACCCATAGTCCAGAAACGCACTTGTAACGCTTTTGATGTTACAATGTTTGCCCCTTAAATCAAGTCAAGTTTGAGTGCAAAGATAAGAGTAACAATCAGTGGCGTAACTACAAGGTGGTAAACCCGTAAAATGCCATGGGCCCCCAACTGGAAGGGGCCCCCGATCAGCCCCCCTAGACAAGTGGCAAGCGATTATTTTTTACAATAATCGCTTGACGTGTTTTTGTATTGGATTGTCATAAAAGAACGAAAACGTATTTGCCACGGGCCTCGAACGGTATAATTACGTCACTATATATACGTATTCAACTGCCTCATGTAAAACCGACAAAGCTGAAACTGGAGTAAATAAGCAACTTTACTTCAGACCTAATGACCTATAGACTTGAAATTTCGGATTTAAACTATGTGATTATCCGATAGTGGATGGTGAAAATGTTTGCTTTCTGGTATATTAAAAGTAATACCAGAATACACAAGAAACATAGGATCTCAAATAGGGGGCTTAAAAATGCGGCGAAATGGTTTCTGTGAAGATGGTACAGCAGTGTTTGCTCCGGGTTCGACTTGCTGGTAGTACTACTGTACCACCAGATAAATTTCGATTTCCCGATTAGGTGTTGGCCGTGGCCTGCTACAACTTATTATTTATCCCTAATCCCTTCATAAAAAGGCTGGTGATACACTTTCTTTGACAAGAATTAATTAACCTGTAAGTCAGAATGGACAACGTCCGTTGTTTGTAAAGTCCACATTTTGAGGATTCTCAACCCGCATTTTTACTTTCAGGTTCATTTCTCGGAATATTGCTAAAAATCTTAATTTACTAAGTTAATTAATTAGTCACTCATCATTTACCCTCATATTCATATATTGAAAATATTGAAAATATTGAAGCAATCTTTAACTAATCAAGGTTTGCTGTCCCTTTCTGTCGTGTGAAAGGGACTGCGAAAGTAGATTAGTAAGCACTGTTTAAATATTTTTATGAATAAGGGGGTTAGTGTCAGGTGGAATAGTCAAAAGCTACGATAGACTAAATCCTAAATAATATCATACTATTTAATACAATAATTATAATCCTTAAAATATTTATAACAAAAAAACATAAAAATTCTTAGTTTCTTAATAATATTAAAAATGGTAAAGTATGTTTATTTATTTGTTTGTACTTCCTTCGCGTCCTAACGAAGCAACAAATAGAGTTGATTTTTGGCTGAGACTTGAAAAGATAGATAGTAACATAAGACTACTTTTAGTTTTGCCAAATAAAAACCGTTTTTGAAAAAATCGAATTCTACCAGTTTTCGAATTTCACGCGAGCGAAGCCGCGGGCAAAAGTCATAAACTGTTTTTAATAATATATAGATAATTTTGTTTTTCCTTTACATAATTTATTTTAAAAAAATGTACTCGTTCCTTCTACATATCGCTGGTTCTGTATTAAAGTGACCCCATCCAAAATTGACAATTTCACTGGAGAGAACAAAGAAAAAAAAG
>JAOTAV010017518.1:0-24284 GCA_026546445.1 Cyclargus thomasi
TGTATGTAACGTTGCTAAAAATTATTGGAACAAGAAAATTGATTTCCCGCCTTTACTTGACACTGGCCATGGTTATACCCAAGCGCCATATAAATAAATAAAATAAATAAGTTGTAGCGATTTTTTCGTAAATGCGAAGATCACAGACGTAGATGACAGCCAGCATCTAGATAATAATTGTAAATCTAAGTAATTTGGTCGGGTTATATCAAATTCAGCCGATAGATCAAGATATATGGAATTGACATATTCCGACCAAATGACGTGGGTCCGTCAACTGACCCTCTTTCGATTTCTCCCATATACATTGAGGTGTGCAAACTATAAGACATCTGTCGCGAACGTTTTTGTAGTGGCTGTTAGCCGCGTCTTGCGACTGATAGTTTGTTTTCAGCTTTAGAAATTACAATTGATTCGACCAAACTACGAACTGCGCTGCCTTGAAGAGTTGCTCGAAGAGTATATTGTTTTCTATACTAAACGTATTATACTCGTATACATGTAGCGTTATAATCTTTTTAGTTTAATTACATTGTTTTGTTTTATATAAATTGTGTGGTGATAAAATAAAGTCTATTCTATTCTACTATGCTTTCACATAGTAAAAAACACTTTGGCCATTGCCAATCAAAATATTTGTACAACGAATATCTAAACAATATCTATTTTCTTTGTCTGGTATATGGAAAACATCACATGACAGAAAAAACAGCGAAAGTTAGTCTGTAGTTAGTTTAGGGCCTGTTTCACCGCTTACAAATAGTCTATTTATTTGACAGATAATACTTTATTCGATAGATTTTGTATGGAGAATATGTCAAAAAAGTTAATATCCTAAAAGAAACTTTAACAGTAAGCGGTGAATTTACTCAGATATGTATTTAATATTATTTTACTACACTCTAAGGTAGAGAGTACAGTAATAGGATAAAGACTCCAGTTTGATCGACACCCGCTTAACTACCTGGCAATAGGTCGGTGAAATAATTTTCACGTGTGCAGTCATCCGCATAAAATAATAAATTAGTGTATCAATTCAATTGCTCTGTTCATCCGAAATCACTGTTGTTAAGGGATTGGTTACAGGACAAACTATGAAGACAAAGACAAACGTCAAAACCGATTTCATTTACGTTGTACGTTATATTCTATCAAATCTTTTTAACTAACTTGTCTACGCAATTAAAATTAAGAAAATTTGAAAGGGCATGTGTAGGGGAAATTCTCCTACCTTATTTGGTTTAAACGTATCAATTCCATGTAAGTCATGATCGGCTGAGTTTGACGTAACCCGACTAAATTACTTAAATCCCCGATCTGTATTTGTTTCAACTTCCCTGATTGTACATCTATACTTATATGTATATATGTCCAATCAGTAAGTATAATAAAAATCATATAAACAATAATCAGAAAGTATAATAAAACAGTAAAATTGGTGTGTCTGTACAATTAATATTTTTACAAACTAAGCAATATGGCTGGCTTAGTAACAGTAATTGATCACAAATAGATAAATAACGCGTTAATCTCCGGAACTATTGAACGGATTCGAATATTTTTTTTATTTAGTAGCTATTAAGTCTATGGCAACACGTAGGACACTTTTTGTCCCGGGAAAATGTACGGTTCCCGTGATTTACAAATTTTCGCGCAACGAAGTTGCGGGCATCAACTAGTTCATAATAATTATGGAATAGACGTATGCAATAAGAATACGTTCTCTGCAAATTTAATATTTTATGACGCATTTTATCATTACTAAAGTTGTTTCATCGTATAACTGCATGGAGAACTTAATGCTGTTTCTGATGTTCCAGGGTAAACCTTCGTTTTACTTCCGGTTACCTCGTGCGCTCGTTGACCTCAACTTGGTAGAGCTGTTTACCTGTAAATAAATATAACATATTAATACACACAACACCTATGTCAATTATCGACTATAGCTAATACATGAATTAAATCTATCATTTACATTATACGTAAATACATAAGCTTTTCTATGTCCCTTTTCACGTTTAAATCGCTATACAGATTTTAATATTATATAAGAGATACAAATGAGGATAGTTTTTATAAATCGCTACTCGAGTATGAGCTAGTGATTTATGACACATAAGTACTTATTTAATGATGGTGCCAAAATTATATAATTGTAAAAGTCGCGCATACTTAAGCTAAAACACGTTTGATTTATAACAAAATATTTAGGAAATTAACATTTAGTTACGTTAGTATTTCAGAAGGGAGTAAAAATAGTTCATTTATTACTCCAGGAATCGCTTACAACTAAATATAATTAATACACGAGAGATTGTGACAAATACGAGTACGCACGGACGTACATTTCGTTTTCTATTTTCGCCGTACACTTGTGCACAGATATACGAATGCAATTTATTTTTTTGCTTCAATAAATGCAACGTTGACTTTTGTTGTAAAGTGCTCTTTTGAGACCGATATCAGGTTTGCAATTGTAAAAATACAAATTTATGTAAAAAATGATTTGACTCTACTATACCGTACCTAACGACATATTAAAGATTTGTCGGTCCAATAGCATGAAAACAAAATAAAATAAAAATATTTCTTTTTCAATATAATCATTTCATTCTACATATCTATTGTATATGTATACTATATATAATAAAAATAATATCTGTGAACATCTCATACCGCATCAATCTGGCCCCATGTTAAGTACCTAAAGGACTTGTGTTACAGTTACCAGACAACGGAAATATATTTAGTACTTTTATACTATACACACATTTAAGATTTTTATACACATCCAAGACCCAGGAATATTGAAATACTTTTAGTTCCGTCGGCAGGATTCGAACTCGCAAACCCCAGCGTGAGCTACCAAAGCGCTAAACCCCTACGACACAGAGGTTTTCAAAGTGTGTCATAATACTTATACGCCACAGGGTGTACATAATATTCAATTTTTTTGTTGCTCTCAGCGCTGCTAACTTCACAACAAACCCTAAAGTATTATTCATTATTTTTGTTACGCAATGTATATTGTGTTATCCCAGCAACACCTTTGTTTCCCAGTTTGTTATAATTAATCTAAATAACACAATTTGGTTTTACTAAGAAGGTTGTGAGGTTTATGCGATATTTGTTTATATATAATTAATTATAGTATAAGTGTTGTGTATGTGTGTGTACCGGGAGTGCAGGGGGGGTAGGGGGGTGAGAGTACTCGCGCCGCAATTAATAAAACAAACTCAACTAATGATCTCGTCTATGAAACGTATCTGAATAATTACTCCCGCGGCCCGCCTTCCTAGAAACGAAAATAAACTAAAGTCCACGTCGCGTCTCGAGGAACAAAACTTTGAGTAAAGACCCGACAGACCATTCTCAAAACTCCTAAAACACAAAAAAGCTGTCATCAAAATCGGTCAATCTTTTGGAGGAGTTTGTTTCGTTGTGTCGATTGTAGTATTGTCTGTTGACTGCTTAGAAATAACCACCAAGAGGCTCCTATTAGAATTAATAAACAACGTTTGATAATAAGTAATTAAAGTCAGAAATTAAAAATATTTAAGTCTGTAATTTCGACCCTGAAATCTTTTTATTAAAAAAACTACTCTTGCAATTTTACCGCACTAAGGTTGAAGCTACTGAGGTCAATATTATGTAACCATACTAATATTACTTATTTGAAAGTGGTTCTGTATTACCTCTTCACGCTCAAGTAACATGTCAATTATCAAGGCCTCATGTCAAATACCAACATTTTTTTTTAATCGCGGCTCTACATAATCGGTGATAGTCGTTGATCGTTAATAGGCACGACGACCATCGTGCTAGCATCCACACCATGGTTCGTATTGTTTTTTTGCTCAAGATTGGCGGAATTGTTTCATCAACCCTCTGTCAAATTTCTATACCAACCGCGATTGTCAACAACAAAGTGACACGACACTGTTTACAATCGCGTTTTGTATAGAAATGACAAATTTTTGATGAACTATATTGTTGATGAACTATACCGCCAATCTTGAGCGAATGCATAACAGTATTTTGTCAACGAGTTGATCGAAGGCGATCATAAACGATGATCGGTGGCCGACCAACTAATTCTTCTAACCATCGTGCTTGCCTGTCATCGGATGTAGTCGCTAATTATAAAAATGAGCCATTAAGCTCTGTCTGTGGAACAAACGACCATCCCGGCCCCAGCTTCGGTTTTATCCATTCCAGTAAACAAACATACCAAATATAACGATAATAATATTATGAGGCGAAAAATCCGTAGCTCTGACCCATATCTGTATACATTTACGGCGTATAGCCTGGGCTGTAAAATACAACGTAAACATGGTTTTACTGCCATTTCCGTGGTTTTTCATTTTCCGCATGCGTTATATTAAATTGGAGAGTAATAAGTGAGGTAATTTTTAAAGTGGCGGTGTGCTCGTGCACTTCAGTGGGAGTTCCCATCGAAATACTAAATATAAAAAGATACAATTCACATTCTAGAATTTCGACGACGAAGATAGAAATTAAAAATGCACGGATTTAACATTACGCATCGCTATAATGAGTGTCAAGCGATACCTGACGTTATTCTCTAACTTAGCTAAGCCCTGGTTTTAAACCGAGTTCTGTAACATTTTTATAAAGTAAGAGGGAACTGCTGACTATTTCAATTTTCATCGGTTCGAAAGTAATATAGCTTGTAACCTTCTTCAGTGTCAGGACAATTGAAGCGGAGGCTAGAATTTTCTATTCAAAAGATTTCACATAAAATTTCTCATTTTAACGTATGAATACAAATTTGCCGGTACAAAGCGCACGAGAGCTATTCATGGCCCCACGGCGCCGGCGATTTATGGACCCGGTTCAATTTGGGGCTCAGGAATCCAAATTGAAATGTTTCTTATTGTCAGACGCGCGACCTAACGATTCACGACCTGTTACGTCGCCTTAAATTATTGTAACTAGATGTACGACAACCCTTGTTTATTAGTTTTTTTTTAGCTAAGTTCAAACCCCTAACTAATAAAAATATTAACACCATGTATAACTTTTTAAGGTTCGCTATCCTTTTCTAGCATATTGAAAACGTCACATGACAAAAGAATACAGCATCTCATATATCAGCATCAATATACATAATCTTCCGTAGTTACACACTGTATAAATATTTTTCTAGTAGGGGGTAATTTTTTTTAATGATATTTAGGGGGCAAGCGAGCAGACGGGTTTCTTGATGGAAAGCTCTTACCGTCGCCCATGGACACTCGTGACATCCAAAGAGTCGTAAGTGTGTTGCTGGCCTTTATGAGAGAGAATAGGAAATGAGAATAGGGATAGGGGGATTAGGGAAGTTGGACCACCGGTAAACTCACTCATTGAACGAAACACAGCACAACGATGTTTCACGCCAGTCTTCTGTGAGGCCGTGGTATCACTCCGGTCGAGCCGGCCCATTCGTGCCGAAGTATACGGAAATGAGCATCCATATTATGTACTTGAGATCGGAAAATGTCTCATTGGTACACGCCTCCGCAGGGGTTTGAATCTGCACCCTCTCGAGTGCGAACCAACCCACTAGGCTACGGACGCTTATGTAATATAACGCCACTATAAAATTCTATCCATACTAATATTATAAATAAGATTTTGTTACTTTTACATTCTACATTTAAAGGATGGATAGTCACAAACTAATTTTAATCTTGGGAAACTTACATATATATATTGTTCCATTAAAAAATATGATAATTTCGTTGCGGGTCCCAAGACAGCTTTAGCACGTCCCTCGGGCTCCCTGAGGTCATATCAAAGGGTTTTCGTGGCTGGAAACCGCTGTCGATCCTGGCGATACAGGAGATACAGTGGTGGGAATGTGTGATGGGCCAAAGCCCGTTAAAAAAAAATGATAATTCTTATCCCGGAAAAATCTAAGGCATGATAGAATGCCGCTACGACTCGCGGAAAACAAATAGACAGTTTCTTTAATATACAAAAAAGTAGCGTATGACATTCAAGATATAAACCAAATACTTTGTTTTATATTCCACACCTGCGTACTACTTACGTATAAACAAAATTCGAAGTTATTAGTATAAAGAGCGGAGGCTTAATAAAATAATAAGTCATTAAAGGCTACAGCAGGGTGCAGGATTCGAACGCGTTATTTACGATCGCCTGGCGTCGAGCCAAACATCTGCAACTTGAGGACGTGTACTTGAGACCTAGGTTATGATATAGGGTTTGATTTAAGGCCTAGTTTACAGCGCCACGGCCGGCTGAATATTGTTTATGGCGTCATCGAGAACACCGTGCGCTACTGTTCATAAGCACTAGTGTTTGAACTGAATAAGTTAATTTTGAGTGACTTAAATAGAAAATCATTAAATGTAAAATTACATTTTCCATTTTTTATATAACATTTTATTGTGCACAAGAGAGAGATTACAAAATAATAATTAACACAGTAAGACACAAAGAATCTGCTTATTTCTCAAAGAAATCTCTGCCAGCTCTATATCCACGAGCTCAGTCAGTGTATTTATATATATTTTTAAGCAAACGACCTGGTACGTCGCCTTTTTTACGAATTAAAAAAATTACGAACTGTATTTGAAGCGAGCACGATCGACGACGATCATTGGCAATCCTAGACATTACACGATCTTGGATCGTCCATCATAGGTCGACAGGATGAGGCCGCTGCATTTAAACCATATCGATGGTCTATTCATATTGTATTAGATAGCAGAATAGCGGTTAACTTCCTCATTCATGGACGGTATCATGGCGCACACTGGAGCCGCCGAGCTATGTAAACATTTTCAAAACCTTTATCATTTAGATGAGCTAACGTTTGTTCCACTTTAATATCACTGTATTTTCATCAATTTCTCTTTTGTTGTATTTTTATTTTCTGTTTACGCTGAAACCTTTTGTTTTAGCGACGCTTTCGCCCGCGTTGAATAGTTGTGTACCTGTGATGTTTTAATTAAAATGCGTTAATTATATACGTAATCTAATGACAACATCCAAGCTAACCAAAATTGAATTTTCAGCAAATTTTCACAGACAGAAAAATGATAAACTGAAATATAGTTCTTCCCACTTTGACGGGAATATTACAATTAAAAGAAATAATGGAGCTTGACCTTGGTAAATTATTCCGAATTGAAATCCATCCTATCTGTACTCAGCTCGAAGTCATTTCGTACCTAATTTCATTTCAGAAAACTAACCATTAAGCCTTTAAAAAGTAGACGGCAGACAAACCATTAACCGATCGGCAGACAAGCACACCAAATTTTTTATAATTCATGATATAACTATTTACTTAATAGTTTTTGGCATTCAAATTAAATTGTTTTGCTCAACATTACTTGCAAAAGTTAGCGACCATAAATCTCAAATCTCTGGCGCTTAAGCTTTTGTGAGTAAATCAAATGAATTCAAAACAATAGGCATTCGGCCCCTTATCATAACTCATGTACCATGAATGTATTAATTGTTCCTTTGTGCCCGACGTATTGTTATAGGACGGGAATTCGGCTCCCGCGTGCCTTCGATATTAGATACCTCCTAATTTACGATTAAAATATTAGATCGTTAATTGCGTTTAGAAATCTGATAATAAAATAAAAAACATATCAAATCAATTTTTTTGGTGATTTCGTACAATATAAAACGACTCCAGAACCGTGTGTATCCGTCAAGAAAATTGCTTATGTTCTATCTAATATTCTAAAAATAATAATTATTCACAAACCATAACCTTTCATATATACGTTGTACAAAATAAATATAAGCAACCAAAAATTCAAAATATTTTTACTTTTAATTGCTTATATTTACTTTCGTGTACTTATGAATATATAAACGTGTTTAACGTTGGCTATTATAAAAATATTAAAATACCCGACATTATTAATGAATGAGCGCCATCTCGTGATTGGCGTGAAACACTCGCAGCCGCCATCTGTTGGTCTGATGTCATTTTAATGTCACATCAATCAAACGTCTCGTCGCGTCTGTCCGCTGCCCGGTACAATTTAATTACTCGTGAGTTTCGCACTGCTAGATTGACGCCTAGCTTGGCTTGAATAAGAGCACACACTTGCAACACCTTAGATGTTGTGGGTGGGACAAAATGACGGTAGTCGTTTTGCGATGTGTGATCACTACTATGCTTGTTTGTCTTTAGTCTGAAAAAACTTCTGATTGCAAAGTTTGAGGTTTCCAGTTGACTAAAACTGCCTATAATTCCTCGTGCTGTATGGCCTGAATGTAAGCAATAAGTATTGTGACGGTATCCACAATAATTAGCGCCACATATTTTTTTAATTCGTCGAGTTTTCTAAGTGTGACGGTATACTGAAATCTATCACGTGGGCTTCGGCCTGGCCAGGCATACCACTTCGCTCGGACGATCTTCTACCATCACGCGTACATACGAACGAACTAAGAAATAAATTATATTGCCTACCCGGCAGGTTATTTTGATAATTTTATATAAAAATATGTTTCACCACATTTTAAAATCAAGTATTTGCCTTAATTAATTTACAATGTTAAGTCCATCTGAGCACACGGGCCGACGCAGCTGGTGCAGAGTTGCATCAATCACGGTCCAGCCAGCAGTGAGCTGGTGCCTGGTAGTGACGTGTGTTTGATTAATTAGCAGTTAGCATCACCCCGCGGTGAGGGGCACGCGTGTGGTCACTATAAGACATTGTGTTTGACTAAATAAATGATAAAATTAATCAATATTTAATGATCTTAGAGACTCAGAATAAACATAAAAATATTTTTTCATACGGAAAATGGTAATGTATATACAACATAGTAATAAACAACCTCTCATCTCTTTTATGGACGTCTTGAATTTGTACAAAAAGTAAGAAAATAATGTACCTAAAAATAATATACGAGTTAGTATTATTTTTCTTCCACGTCGTTTACTGATTAAGAAGCCTGCACAAAATTAAAACTAGTGAAATAAGCATCAAATTAACCAGCACACATCCTGCAATACTTTATCAAGCACCTATTTGACAGACCGAAACCTAACATTTCCGAATTGAGCCAGCAGAAACTTTAATAGAACAGAATCAGCTGGACCGAAATTGTGCGAACTATTTTTACAGCCGTTATTTGCGACCGCTCTAAAAAATTAATTAGACATTCCGGCCAAGTTTCAGTTAAATATTCAGATTTATAAAAGCTATAATTACTCATTTTAAATTAGAACACTCTCTACAGATTCGGGACGCTTCGATGAAATCGAATATGAGGGAAATCCCTATTGGGTTTTATAAAAATACTAGCGGACTAAACGTCCTACCGGTCTTCAATTTGTAAATCTAAAGCAATTAAAATCCCCTTGAGTACCTTCAAAAATGTTTAAAGTCAGTACAGGGAGGAGTTCCGGAATCACATATCGGTGCAATTGAAGATATATGTGGAAGAAGCAGATAACTAACATTAAATGTTCAATGTTCAATGTTCATTCGTCAGATTTTTAAAAAATCTGACGGATTTTTGCGTAAATAGACGCTTTAGAACCAGAAAAATTATTTATGTTTATTTAAAAAAAAATAGGATTTTATGTATTGCCAGCTAGCTAGATAATGAAATAGGTAATTTGCAAGATTTATTGGAATTTTATAGACAAAAAATTACTTAACATACAAATTTACTCGAAAGTTGTAAAAATGTTAGTTATCCGCTGCTTCAACTTATGTCTCCAATTATTTTGAAGCCTATTTTAAGGATATGCATTAAGATAATAAATGTTTTTTAAATAACTACAAATAGATAACTAAAAATAGCTTCTTATTATTAAGACTACATAAGTATAGTCTGTTTTCAAGTGGGTACAGACAAAGTAACAGCAGATGTGGACGTCGGCTGTTACAGGGGTATTAATAGCTGTAATATTTAGGTACATAATTTAGGTTTTGTGATATATCACTAATGTGTGGCCAAGGTGTTACTAACATTGCACTAATGACCACATTCGTTACTGGCCGACCTGTAACAGTTTGTGACAAATTAAATGCGAATACTCATACATTTGTAAATTTGTGACGTATTTATGTAGCACTAGAGATTCGATCATAATTAACTTATATACATATTCATGGTTTTACCTACATCTTTATTAAAAAGGGGTGGAAAATTTTGGGACGCGTGTTAATATATAAATTTAAAAATAATATCATTTAGTAGCTTACTTCCCGAACTTACGTTTGACGCCATATATGCTATTTCGGGTATAAAAATGTACTATGTATTTTTATACCTATCGGTTTTTAATCAAAGGGAGTTAAATAACAAAAATCGAAACCAAAGAATTTAATTACATTGTCGTGATCTTACGTGGTAGTACTGTTGGCTGATGATTTTAAATAGTGTTAAGGTCACTGTGACTAGACTACGTTGGACGAGACATAGCAGAGAAGTAATGACTGATAAGATTTCAATTCAGCTTTAGTTTGAAACGTAAAATTGTTGTTCTGCTGTCTCATAGGACATTGGGCTTACCAGTAATCACAATTAGCCCGCCGCTCCGTTGCACCGAAACTAGTTTATCGCGAGGAAACCGTGAATGCTTTTATAGAATAAAAATTATCCAACGTCCTTTTTCGAGACTCAAAGTATCCTTCTGCCATGTTGCAATATAATAGGTTCAGTTGTTTGTGCGTGAAGAGATAGCAGACATACACTTTCCACATACAATATTTGTCACAGACAATACTTGAAATTAAATCTGTTAGAAATTCTGAGTCTCTCACTATTTTGACTATGGTGCGTACAAATATATTATTAAAACATCTCGAACTCATACAGAACCGTACATTAGTTGGGATGAAATATAAATAGTTCATTCATATGGGACATGTGTGACGGATGGCCGCCGCGCGCCGCTCGGTCGTAACTCGTACCGTTTCATCTCTATGCGAAACGTTTCAATCATTTTTAAATATGTTTCATTTGGCCGCTAGCTAATGGCAGCGATTTAGGGCCATGTTTGTTGACAATATTTCGCTTTGGTTAACGAATGAGCGATTCGAATATTGCACTAATCGTCATATGAAATTACTATTACCTTTGTTGCGATCTTCAATATAAATTTGGTTAAAATTTTACAAGTGAAATATCGAAAGCCCTCATCAGTCACGTACAATTCCATTGAATTAGATGAATCAATACTATTATTTTATTAACGGGTTAAACAAGAACTTCCATTTACTTATCGGATATAAAAGGAAAACCTCGTTATTAGTCATATGTTAAAACACTAGTCCACTGTCCCATTTTCATTAGCTGTAACATCTAAGTTCTAACCTCTGATGTATTACTCCCGCGGGCTTCCATTGTGCGGCGGAAAATTATTCTCCATTCGTATTGAAAAATATTTGCAGAGCGATTCCATTGGAAAAATTATGGAATTGTTTTGCTCGGAGAGAGCGAAAGAATCTCCATTATGCGTTCTGTATTGCGTTACACATGCTAAACAATGTTTAATGTATGTTTTTCTAAAGCTATATGTGTGTACTAAACGTAACATTTTTGTAGTGTCTGTATTCTGAAATTAAATAATAATGAAAATGGATTGGTTTGCCGCGTCTGTCATCAAGTCATATTTAAATCATTTTTTCGGCGGACAGAAAATATATGACCTATAATGATTGCTTAGTACGAATTCTAAAATAATATAATAATTTGATACAAAAATAGGAAAAATAGACAGTTTCCCACAGCTTGAACGATTGACGGTCGCAACGATTGAAAAGTTGCAGGTGCGTTGCCGGCCTTTATCGTTCAGATAAATTAACATTTTAATCGATGCTTGCAATCTGCAGGTAGCAACAGTCTTAAATACTCCAAGTAAAGTATTGACAGAATGTCGCAGTAAAAGCTTGTCGACGATGCCTGGAGCTGGAGGGCACTCAGGGTGTTTCAGTCGAAGGCTCTCAACAACCTATCGCGAGTAGCTACTTTTACTTTGCTTTTAAACAACAAATACTTAGATTTTAAAACCTTGTTCAATGACTGCAGCCGTGTGGTGTACGCAAATTGTAGCTTAAGTTGCCGGGTTTTAAATGTTACGAATTAAGAAATAACCCCCTTATTCATAAAAATATTTGAACAGCGTTTAGCTAATCAAGATTGCAGACCTTTTATATTGAATAATGAAAACGTCACACGACAGAAAGGGACAGCGAATCTAGACGAAGTGACATCGTCATGAACTTGACGAAGCTTCTTAATAAAGAAAAAAAAAGAATTGTATCAGTCAATAAAGGTAAAGGCGCTCAGAAGAGGCCAGAATTCTAATTGACATATATTTAAATTTTATGAGTAGTTTTTTAGCTGTTTATTGTAGTAACTAGAAGTTTAATACTTTATATTGTTTTTTTTTTTGAAATTTGATGTTTTATGGGGGTGGCATAGTCACCGACAAAACCTCTTAAATAAATATAAAAAAATAGATAAAGACGCAGCTATCGAACATATAATTTATCTACGAATTACATTATTTGACTGGTAAAATCCTTGCCGTTCAGATTGTAAAAGGTTGCAATCACATTATGCAATAACATTATTATCCAGTTGTTCATTCTTAAAAATGTTATTAAATTTTCCTTTGATACGTATCTAAAATAATCTAATCACATTAGGTATTTAGTTGAAAACCGTTCGTTCGGTTAAATACACGATAAATATTATCGGCAGCAAATATGTGGGAGCTTTTGATAGCAGATACATTTCAGCTATTAATCCGCACCGCGCTGAAACTGTGTCGATTGAATCTCTTTATCTGCGGTTCTTTTACGAGCTAAAACTATCCTCGGGAGCGACTGCTGACATCATCGTGAGCATTTACATCACGGCAGTTTAGTAGGGTAACCCAAAAGGAGATATACTCGAGCGCGTCAGATTAAGCTAGTGCAGGCTTTTTACATGTCTCTGATTATCATGGTATAGAAATTAGATTTTTTAGTTATTTCGGTTCCTGAAAATTTATTTTTTAGTACTGAAATGTCGTCGAAACCGTGAGATTAAGATAGAGGGTGTGAAAAAGATCACTTCCATATACTGATACATACAGATATACATCTCGTAATGTAAGGTAAGACATAGAACAACAAAGCCTCAAATCATAACTAAGCTTCCTAGATAATTTATATCACATTCAAATAAATGCTTTAGGCCTGGCAATCTAAAATCGTCCAATAAATGTTTCATCTAAATATTTTTTTCAAATAAATTAATTTATTATAACCTTAAAATTGCTGTAGCGTTTAATCCCACTGCTAAAATAAAAATGCCCTTATTATTATTTTTCAACGTTTAAACTAATCTACAAAACGTACGTTTGCGACGCTCAAGTTACTACAAAAAATAGTACTCTCACCACCACGGCTAATAGGAATGAAAACAAAACAAAACCTCTTTTATACGTCTCTGTGATTTCCGATACGTTTCGATTGTTGATCGTTGTCCTGTGTCCGATATCGTATCGTACTGTTAAGAGTATCTAATTATACTTAATCGAGAGATCTGCTGGAGATATTGATTTTCAAAGATGAGAGATTGATTTGAAGAAGAGAGTTTTCGACTATCACAGAAGAGTGTGTAGAAATGTAGCATTCTTGTGCACTTAGAATGTAAGTCCTAACTCCTAAGATTATATAAAGGTCTTGCAGGTATTTTTATGCGCGATTTATTTTATTATTATTTAGTTGTTTTAGAGCCTGTTTTACCGCTTACTGATAAATGCCGTATAGACTGTCCAAAACTTATCAGAAAATTGTTAAACATCCCCTTAGTGCTTTATTTTATAATTTTTGGATTTTAGCAACTATGAGACACAATAATTATTGTGCATAGAAATTCACGAAGAACGGTCCCTATATTTTGGAGTCTTACAATTAAAAAATCTTTTTTTTTTTTGTATATTTATGATGTAAGGAAATAACGTCGCTCGTCACGTCAGTAGTATGTTTATGCGATATTCCGGGCACTTCCGGCGTACGCCAGCGACATGCTATTTCTACTCACTCACTCAATACCACCACCAGTCCATCACACACCACGCGGTGATTCCACCACTCCTACATCATGTAGAACATGCATCATGACCAGAAAAATAATACAACTCACTAATCAAAGGCACGGAAACTTTAAGAGACAACTCAAATCAAAATGTGTATTAGAATTATTTATTAATAAAAAAATTGAAAGAAGTAGCATTAATAAAAGCTTCTTAAAATTATAAAATTACATGCAATACACCTCAAAAACGACTAACCAATGTAAAGCTACCTAATATGTTGAGTTGTACATAGCCTTTAAATGACATTAGACTATCTATTATAAATTATGAGCTCCTAGCAAAATTTATTCTACGCATTTAAACTGTTACATGTTAAAGACAGCGTAGTTATTGAACCAAATAAATTAGCGATAAAAAGACGAGGCGAGCTAGGAGCTAATTATTACTTCAGGAGTTAACTCTTATTAGAGCGTTATTTATAACAGTTAATTGTTATTGGGCTCTTTGAGTAGCTTTTATCATAAACGAGGTAATAATGAATAATTACTCGCTACATTTACGTTATGATTATGAATATAACAAGCGGACGGGGCTGACAATTGATGATCATTATACCGTGTTTAAATATTCATGTTCTATAAGAGTTTCCTCGCTAAAAACGTACAAAACAATTTTGAGAACCTTTTAAATCACATTTACCTGTCAATGTCGGGGGAGTTCCCGATTATTTTAAATAAACGTCCAAATTATTTATAACATGAGACGATGACGGCAATTTATAATTTTGTAGAGTCTTAAATATTTTAATTATTTAATAAAATAGTGATTTCGTTTCCTTTGAAAAATAACAAGTAAAACCAGATAATGTCTAACACCTTTAGAAATAAAACATGAAATAATTTCAAATTGACAGCTGTCAGTTGCAATTCGCATTTGTGACATGTGTATTAAACACAGATTAAAAATGGAACAGTCGCGGTCGACGAAATGTCTGTGACATCGCCAATCAGGGGCGGAGCGGTGGGGCCGGAATAGCGCAGAATAATAAACACATCAACCCGAAGAACGGAGACGGGCCTTCGTGTAAACTTCCACGTGTTCATGAAAATAGAAGCTAGACTTTCGTAAGAAGAATTGATTTGTGTTGCTATTTCCGCTTCATCCTTAAGTCCTTTAAGTTCCCTCACTAAGAAATTGCCTGAAATGTAAGGACGCAGACATCTGAATAGGCTATAATAATTTTAATTCGGTATGCAGAAAAAACTTCTTTATGCAGAATATAAATCAATGCAGATTTGCCATCTTTAATGATTTTGTGTATTGTCTTTTGCATCAAGATTGACGATATGGTTAATTAAACTATAAAAAACCCTAAAATATAAACATTACGTACATATTGCAGGCATTTAGAATGCCTGCATGTCAATATGCTTTTACTAGCTGTTCCGTGCCCACTTTTATTCGGCGTTTAAAAATAGATAGTAGCCGATTCTCAGACCTACTGAATATGGATATAAAATCGGTAAAGCCATTTCGGAGGAATAAGGTAACTAATAGGAGAATTTTAAATATAATGATTATTTAACTTGCAACTACTTTTAATTAAGTAAAACAAACTCTTTCAAATTAAAAGACAAAATAACTTCATAAAATTCCACGCAATATGAAGTAGATAAACTATTCTTTATTAAAATAACTTGAAATAATAAATTTAGAATATGACACGAAGCAGGACGGAAACGGAAGTATGAAGTCTGGGCACTTCGGCAAGTTTGGAAGGGTTAACTTCCGCTATTGATATTGTCAGCATTTATGGGTATCATAAATGCTGAATAGGGGTCTAAAAAAGTAAAAAAAACCTTCTCAACATTTTTACTAGAGGTGCATGACATAACATTAAGTTTGTTTCTCACTATTGTTTGTTGTCTTTTTTGCAGTAGGTAAACAAAGTTTAATGTTTAAACTATGATAATGTTATTTTTTTTTGTTTACAATTTATTTCATGCAGATAATATCCCCATATTATATATATCTTACATACTAACATACATTTATTTATACTAAAACTAACACTAACACTGAACACGTATTTACTGCGACGTAATGTTAAGAATAAGCCGCGTATTGTGGATAGGTTTAAGTCCTTTTCAACTTTTATTATCATTTAACAATAGTTTAGATATTAACATGTCAACTGTCAACACTTCAACAGTTTAGTGCGAAAGTATAATTATTAAGAAATTAAAACCTATGTTATTTGCTCCCGACAATTGGAAATATTAAAGAGAGTTATTATCTACAATACATAAAGAGAGCTATTTTCCAAAAACCTTTCCTATTCGTTTTTCGTGTTCGGCGGAAATCGTCGTATAACAGGAATGTAGAGCAACAGGGTATTTGGTGAGGAACAGCGGGATTTTCGTCTAATGCGGCCCACGGGACTTACAAAAATGTCATGTCCTACACGAAAATAATATAATGGTAAGGCTCGGAGATATTAAATCATTTATTACTATAGTCTGGCTACTATAAGTTGAAATTAGAAAAGGCCTTCCAAATTCAAAAGTCTATAGATGGTTGGCAATAAAGATTTTAACCATTTATCCAGATTATAAGACCTAAACACGAGTATTTCAATATAAGTTTTTGTAAAAAGTAAAGTGTGATTCTTATTGACATTTATAAGACAGTGTTATTTGTCATAATATAAGTCATTCGAAGTATAATTTATTTGCTTTAATCAAAATCGACTCTAAATACCCAAGGAGGGACAAAATCCTGTTTCTCATATCTTATAATATGGTATTTTTTATAAAAACATCATTTATTTAGATAAATAACATGTCAAGTCTTATAAAAGAATCCAAAGATCGTGAACGTAATAAACTCACTCAGGTATCAAAATCATGAACTCCAATTGTATTGCTATTTTAACCGAAAACAAAAGACTGTAATGGAATAATATTTCTAGTAAAAAAAATCCACAGTCGAACATATAACCTCATCGTTTTAGTCGATAAAAAATAAATGCTAGGTTCAATCTATAGTAGCCAGACTATAAATAGTCATTTAGCGAAAACAATAACGAATAATGTGAGAGCTTTTGTTTAAATATTCTTAAAAAAAAATAATGTATTAAAATTAAACTCATTAAAAATTTAAGGTATTAAAATTATGATTTTACTGTACACAGTGTAAATAATAATTTTAATGCGTTCATTGTTTTTGCAAGCAATGTACTCAAATTAAGTATTACTCTTGCTCATTTCAAACCGTCGAATACTACATGACTACCTTCCTAGTCAGCATGTTTTCTTTATCTTAGTTAATGTTGACTTCATATTATCGAACGATTATCTAAATACCATATAAAAATATTTTTGATAGGTAATTCTAAAAATAAGCGATACACAAATCATCTTGGCTAGGGCATCAGTTCCTTGTAAACGCGTCATTTGTGTCATGTGAAATTCGCCCAGTAATGAGGTTCGAGAGGGAACGTATATATACTGGTATATGCTGGTATATAGGTCGCGTCAGGGCCTCAGTAGTTTTTAATGAGGCCGCACCAGCCTTCCGCTCCTAATGTAGCTTTGTTACGTTTCGCCGCGAAACTTAAAATGTCTAAATATTTTTTAAATTACTTTGGAAATTACGTTTCAAACTGAGAATATATTTAAATTATTTTTTTCTGTGAGTCTATTTGTACCTTTAGCCTTTAAGAGGTTTTAAAACATAAAGTTACTCGTAGAATTTTTAGGCTCACTAAATGAAGAAATATATTTCTCTAGATATTATGTGCTAGAATCTACTAGAATTCCTAATTCCTTTATATAATAGACGATTACAGACAATGACACGCAAGTACGATTATGCAGAGGGCAAAGTTTTTTCTGCTCACCGATGCATCGTATATATTTAAATCAATCGCCGATTAAAAAGAAATGCCTAATCAAAGATTATCACCAAAGAAAAACCATACTACATTATTTTGTCCAAATAACTATATAATATCATACTTAGCAAATAAACTTTTTAGTAAAAACCTTTAAATGAAAAGTCTGTCTAGTCATGGCTAATAAGCTTCTTCTAACTAGAAAGTTACGTTGCAAAATATCTAAAGATTTAATCAAAAAATCCGTAAATATTACCCGCTGAAACCCGAAACCCAATCTCGAGGCGCGGCCATATTTTTACCGCAGCTGAATAATGAAGAGGGCATCCCTTGTTGCAGAGAGGCCGTGAATATTATACGTCGCTCTTAATACTCCAGCTAACTGGGTGACCGAGGTAGCCCAATTCTTCTAAACTGGTTTGGTTTTCCAGTTGTTATTGCGGATTTTACCAAGAACGAAAAAACCCAATTGGAGGCTACCTTGTTTATAGATTTCGTCGAAGTGCGGCAGGACAAGCTTCGGTACTGTACAGCAGCAGAGGCTAATTAATGAGCCGGGTAAAAAGAGGCGCATAGCATATTAGAGTGTGCTTGGCCGATTTTCGAGCTCTGAAGAACTGTCGCTTAGGGCGCAGGTATAACGAAAACCGGCACAGTTTCTATTCATGTTTCATGGTGATGGTTATGTGGTGTGGGGAGAGACGGCCGAGGAGTCATTGTGATATCTATATTGAATCAATTGCCACATGCTACTGTCTAGCTAAGTAATGGTTCCCGCCCCTGACAAGGTCTAAGGTCATTTAATTAGCCGCCCCTCCCCGACCTCTGACCCCGAATCACCGCCATCTGATTAATATCGACCTCACATGTAACCCCAATCAGTGCTTACATTCTTTTCGATGAATCCAAGCTTTAATATAGAGCAATGTTTCCTAAAACGTTGTCCGCGAAAGCCTAGGATTCCACGGATGGTTCTGTGATCTAGCCACGGCTTAAGGAGTCTTACCTATTCTTCTTTTCAAGTCCCACATGGAAAACATTTAACTATGAAGTAATTTCCTTCAAAGGGTTCCACCAGAAGAAATATCAAAAACATCTTGATAACTGGCATAGACACTTGTAAGTTTTTGATAAGTTTCGTTCTTTCAATATTATAGGTTACAACAAAACAAAATTGATAAAATACTATGCAAACTTTTTGACAGTGGGTTAATGAACCATACCGCCAATTTTGAGCAAATGCATAATAAGGGTATGTATGGTGTGTGTACTCTATTTATACAGTTTACTATGAAAGCTGCAGCGCTGCAAACAGAAATGTTTTATGTGGTTTGCATGGGCAACATGCGATTTTTTTAAACCTTTTTGCCGTGGGTGAGCCTTGCTTGAGTACAAATGTGCCGGCCCGACCGGAATGATACCACGGCCTAACAGAAAACTGTCGTAAAATACCGTTGTGCTGTGTTTCGTTCAGTGTGTGAGTTTACCGGTGGAACAACTTCCCTTATCCTCTATCCCGATTCACTTTCCCTGTTCCCACATAAGAAGCCGGCAACGCTCTTGGGACTCTTCGGATGAAGCAACTGTCGTCACCCATGAAACGAGTGTTCATGGGTGACGGCAGTTGCTTTCCGTCAGGTAACTCGCATCCGCTCGCTTGCCCCCTAAATATCATTAATTTCTTTTTTTGTCTTTGATTAAAACATTGTTTATTTGTTGATATTATATTTTTATCCTATAAACAGATTTTAGACATTAGGCCGTTTGTCCGTGGTGGACAATTTCGGCCCGATAAAATGCAACTTTATGATCGAGGCTATAAGTTCATTTTCTAGCGACATTGCTCTATCGTTAATGTCGTCGCTGTCATTAAAGGCGTAGAGGAAAATGAAACCTGTAGTCTATGTCATAAAGGACCATTTTATCCGGCAAAATAATCTCGTTCTCGGTTGACGGTGTTGGTGGACAAACGGCCTTACGTTAAAAAAAAAACTCGCAACTTCCTCGAATATTCCTTTTTATTTCAATTTCAAACAAGAAAGTTCACAAATGTTTTCGCGGCTGTTTTTCGTATTTCCTGGCAGTGTTATTCACAAATTGTTTACAATCGATAGTCGGAAATCCACGTTATTGATGGATGGACATACACACAGTACTCGGCCGCGGCCGCGAGACAAAAGGTAGAATGCGTCGGTATTCCTGTGTACACCGCGCGCAGGGTAGCTACACGCAGAGGATGCACGAAAATTGACGATGATAACATATTTACATATAAATATTGCATTTCACGTTATTTGTCCGCGATGTAATCGTAAAGTTACAGACCATTTTTAAATTTTATTTGAATACCGTAACAGTGTAATTTATTTTAACTTGAAAAACCGGCTAGGTTATATTTTAGTTTAAGTTTAACGTCTATCGGGTTAGGTTAGGTCTAGCCTTGTAGTCTAAACTTTTTATTGTTAAAAATATTAATTAATAGCATGTCTTACTGCATCACTGGCTATAATAGTGAAAACCTATTATTAGCTTTCTCTTGCATATATAGATTCTATTCTTACTAATTATAAGCTGTTGGTTTTCCGAAATAAATAAATCATGTATAATTGTCATAAATCAACTTCTTTGAAAATTAATACAGATTCTCCGTGAACGTTATATTTATCAAAACTTTACTATTTTTAAGACTAAGATGCAAAAATATTTTGAATAAATACGTTTTTCATTTCTAAACAACTAAACAATATTGTTAAATTGAATTAATTTTATAAGCCAAAAAAACCACGCTAAAAGCATTGAAGCCATAAAAGTACAAATAACAGTAAATTAAATATTTTTTAGAGATGAATGCTTTCATTAGCCCGTTAAATATTTTCACAGCTCACGGCTCAAACATTTTGTTTTATTTTGTGGTTACATCAGACTTGCCTTGATTGATGGAAGGTGTTGTGTTGTTATATTTTTATCTTAATTATTTATTTTCTTACAAATATTGTAATTGCTAATTAAATACAATATTACACGTATAATTAATCTTTTTTCAAGATATAATAAAATAATAATGTTAATTACAGTAACAAGCAACAGCATGCAAAATGTGTACATTAAAATCAATTCACTTATTTCTTTTTCTAATCTTTAGGTACGTCTGTTATCAAAATAATATAGCATTATGAGTCGTATTCGTTAATAATAAAAAAACTGAATATTTGAACGTATTTCGTCTATGTCGTGGTGTTCTGTGCTGGTAATGAACCTTAGCGGGCGTCGACCCCGCTCAGGGCCGCCCGCTTGCCTCCGCTACTACCTGCACTACAAGGAGCGCGAATACTACAATCCTTTATACTGCTTTTATACTACAACAACTAACACCGTGTAGTGTTGAGGATTTCAGTAACATTTCAATAAAACAGATGAACATTCGTACTTACGTGAAAGTTATAAAACTTCAAAAAAAAAAAAACGTATAACACACGCATCAAACTAGGGTTTGTGTCCTATGCATTAAGGGCCTGTTTGACCGCATACAGATAGTCTATCCACAACTTTGTTTGATAGATGTTGTATGGAGAATCTGTCAAAAACGTTGCGGAGAGCCTAACAGAAACTTAATATTTATGAAGCAGGGTCTAAGCATTTTAAGCTATCGTTTAAAAAAACGAAGCTGCATAAATATCGCCTTCAGTAGAATTGAAGTTTAAATGTAGAGAAAAACTCAACACACTAATTACTACGACGTTACATTTGCCGGGAAACAGATACTCTCTATTAAACCACATATTCAGCTTTATATACAGCAGCTGAATAGCACATATTATGTATTGTGTACTATCATGTCAGCAGTCATTAGTTCTACCGTGTATAGACTAAAGAATAATAATGTTAAAATAAGTATATATATATATTTTATTTCATGTAAAAGTGTGATATCTGTGTGTTTCAACTTTAATATGATAGACTGTTTATGTAAAATGTTGAGGTACCGAGAGAAGATTTATTACCAAAACTAAGGCTTCCGCACGAATTTTGGCAAATCTTTTTCATGTCTTATTTTACTAGCAACAAACGCAACTCACAGTGAACATGACCATATGATTAGGAAAATGTCAAATTACTTTGTTGTTTGACAATTAAATTATTTCTTTCATGAAAAAAATACAATACATATTTTCCAATTAAGCGTAGGCGCCAAGTAATTAAGGTTAAATAAAGATCACTACGTAACGTTAATTAAAAATCGTTTGACGATTTTATTTACTTTAATAATTACTCAATATTTTGCTTCGATTTATTATATTCTGACAGTAGCGTGACAGTCGAGTGTTAATTAAATTAATTATTGCATAATGTCAGGTCGGAGACCCGGGCGGCGGCCGGCGGGGAAACGAGTTTGACACGGCCAAGGTCACCATACGACTAAATATAAAACCTAGGTTAGATTGTATAGTATACAGCCATACAATATACACTTGTATACCTAAAACGCACTAATGCCACACGACACGACGCGGCACTTCATTTCCAGTATTTGACGTTCGTAAAAGTCGAATTAACTGTGAAATGTCAGTTCTATGGAAGTAAATAAAAAATAAAGAAACTTTAATAAATTTGTATAATGCAAAGTACATATGGCCAAATTGATGTTGAGATCCATTGCCTCAAGGCAGAGTTTTTCTTAACATCGACATCTTACATAGAGGCATCGCTACTAAAACGCAAAAAATGAAGGTCATTTTAATCGAATAAGCTATAATTATTGGCTATGGAATGAAGTTTTGAGACTTGCAATTAAAACAAGATGTACCCCTTTATTCGCTACTACATTCTGGCTACTAAAAGTTGAACGTAGAAAAACCTTCCAAATTTAAAAATTCTGTAGATCACACAATAATTGTAGTGGGAAAAAATATTTAGATCATTTATCATGAGACCTAAACATGGGAATTTCCATATAGGTTCATTTTGAAATTGTTATTCTTATTGAGATTTAGAAATTTGTTTTAACATACATAAAATAATAAGTATAATTTATTTGCTTTCATCTAAATTATACTCTGAACACTCGATGGAGAGACAAAATCCTGTTTCTCATATCTTATTATTTGGCATTTTCATAAAAATATCATTTATTTAGATTAATAATATGTCATGTCTTACAAATGTATAAAATATCAAGAATCAAAATCATGAAATCCAATAGTAGTCTCATTATAACCAAAAACAAAAGACTGAGTCGGAATATTGTTGCTAGTAAAAATAAAGGCAAAGTTCATCTTGTAGTGGTTTGATTAAAGTGTCGATTTTTAAGACTGAAATAAATACGTTACTTGAATAGTATTGTTTGGAACTCAAAATATCTAGATCACTCGACCCAAAGCTCTATTTCATTTACCGACTGAAAACGTGTAACGGCCTAACGAAGGTACCGTATCAGTCAAACGTCACTTTGACAGATGGGCACAAACAATTAATTTTAGGATGCCTTTACAGCTACGCACACGGACTTCAGTGGAAAATCAGTTAACGAGTTGAATACTGTTTTAAATTATGTGACGGTGATTATTAAAAGACACATAATATTTGTTTTTCTTTATTTAAAGATCATTCATCATTTAATTAAATCGGCCACACATTACACACTATCACATCTTAATATTATTTCATCTACGAAGTATAAAATAAACAAAAGCTACGTTCTATTTTCAAAGTAAATTTAAAACTTGAATTTGAAATAATTTTTTGAATCTTATGCATGAGTGATCGAATGGCCTTGTAGTACAATTGTGACCAATTTGCAGACGTTTATAAAGTAATTACCGACTCTACCACACAAAATACGCACCAGCTGTTGTTATGGTAAATGACTATAAAATATATACTATGGCTAGAGGTTTTTATGAAACTTTCATTTCAAAAATCAGCTCTCCACTTGCAAATAGTGAACTAGTTTAGATTTAAGAATATATAAAAATAGATTTACTAATTATACTCACGTCTCAACTACCTCTAGAAAAAATATGCCCGACTTGTAATAGAAATTAAAATATTTTGGTTTAAAAGTTAAAGCAGCAAACTATAACAATTAACGGGAAAACGGCACGGAAACAAAACATGACAAAACTGTTTGAAACATGAGAAGTTTAAAATTATACAAATGGCTAGTACATTATACCTAATTATAATGATTTTTAAACAGTTTGCCACATTGTGAGAATAGCTAGTAGTATTTTTAAGTGTTAAAGTAACTTACGTTATACCTACACTGTTAAAAATTTCCATAGTAAATTTACTAAATTTGTGTAGGAAGTTTTTACGCACCACATTTTTAGAAAT
>JAOTAV010017529.1:0-24281 GCA_026546445.1 Cyclargus thomasi
TTTACTTGCAGGTTGAGGTTAATTTTCGCGGAATATTGCTAAAAATCTTAATTTACTAAACTTGAAGCTATGAATTTCCGCAAAGTAACGCCCGATTCTATTAAATATTTTAAATTAAATACATATATGTGAATAAACGATCTTGATTCTTGATAAGTATTATCACTTTTGGTTTTTTTAATTTCGTTTGTGCAAACTTGTAAGTGTGAAAATTCAAAAATTATAATAATTTCTATTCTATACTCACTGCCCTTAATAATATTATAATTTCTTTTTTTGTTTATTACAAATGTATTCAAATATACGAAACGGCATCTGTTAGAACAAATAAATAGGTACAGTTAAATAAGAGTGAGCGCAAACAGTATTTTTGCGGTCATTGTAGATTCATTAATTACAGGAAGTTAACAACAACCCTAATTTATTAGCGCCTGAAGGTTGTTAATGTTCAAGTTTTATCCTCCCACCTCCTTATATAGGTTCCATACTAATATTATAAATGTGAAAGTCTGTCTGTATGTGTTAACTATTCACACTCAAACGAAAACGATTTTGCTAGAATTTGGTATAGGTTAATTTTTTTTCACGTTCCACGCTAGGTGCCGAACACAGGTATGGTATAAGCAGACTGAGATTACAGGATGATTTTTATTCTAATTAAGTGCTCCCGTGGGATACATCATTTAACATGGATCAAGCCGCAGGAAAATACTATCTCAAATAGGTTTGGTACTAACCTGTAAGTATTTAACTAGTTTACACATGAACGTCCCACCGAACCACGAGATGGTGATCCGCTGTATTAAGTCCGGTAGGACACTTATCAGTCCCACCCATAAATCTGAAACAAAATCTATACATATAATAAAACAGTTAAAATTGGTGTGTCTGTACATTTAATATTTTTGCAAAATAATCAATGTGGGGGTACTAAGGGACAGTAATAGAATACATATCGACAAAAAAGTTGTCTGTTTGTACGCGCTAATCTCAGGAACTACTGAATGTATTTGAAAAAATCTTTTTTTGTTTAATAGCTTTAGGGTCTGGGCAACATAAAGGATACTTTTTATGTCGGGAAAATGTACGGTTCCCGCGTGATATTCAAATTTTTGCGCTACGAAACTGCGGGCACCAACTAGTATCTACTAAAAATTGATGCCGAAGTATAATTTGTGTGCGTTGGTATCATGAGTTTCATCTAAGGAAAAGTCAAATAGCTTAACCATGAGTATTTTACAGCGCCTTTAGCGGTCACTTTCGGAACTAAAATTGACATATTCGCTATAGAATGTTGACAAAAACTACATCTTCAAACTCATGGTTAAATTATAGAAGGACAAAAGCGGTGTACACTGTAATCAATCTAATTTTGATCCAAGACACAGCTTGCCATGAGAGAGCCGTGTTGACCGTCTCAACTCCAAACCACGGCCTCATAAAACTGGCACAAGACATTGTTGCACTGTGTTTCGTCTGTTGTTTTTCCCCATTGGGAGACTGCAGTTGCTTTCCATTAGGTGACAAATTTGCTCGCCCCTTATTTTATAAAAAAAAAAGATTTTAAATTATCTGCAAATCGTTCCAATGTTTTTATAGGATATACTTGAGATTTCCTGTATCTGCTTCTATAATAGAACTTTAAAATCTGGTATTCATATTCTGGCATCCCTACCTGCTATAGCTAGTTGCATGATGAAGAAGTTCATCCTGCTCTTCCTCGACCTGCTGAGGAAGAGCGCCAGCACGACGGTCGCGTTGCCCACTATTATCGTCACCAGCAGCACCCACAGGATCGCTAGCTGGGCGCTCTGAAATAAATACGTTATTATAGTACTAGTCGGGGAGGTAAGAATGCTATTTTTAGAGTAACTCGAGCGTTGTGGAGACCTACAGTACGTTTTGTAGATTAGAAGAAATCGCTTTGAAAAAATTGTTTAACATTTATTGGACGACTTTAGGCAGCAAGACCAAAAGCTGCTGAATTTGACATAAAATATCTAGGAAGCTTGGTTACGAAAATATGAGGCTTTGTTGTTTTATGTTATTACAGGCTTACCTTACCTTTAAATAATCAGTGCTTTATGTGAAAGTGCTTTTTGGTATATTTTAGCACCTCCTATGTTAATCTCATAAATCTAATTAAATTTTGATACTTAAGAATTATTTGTTTTCTAACCCACTAATTGCCGAAGAGAGGAGAGTGCTATTTTTTGGAGTAACTTTAAGCGTTCGTGGAGACCTAGTACATAGGTCGTCTAACTAACCTACTTACCTACAATAATAAACCGTAAAACAAATTGCCAAAAGCCACGGCCTCCCCTTTCGTCTAGTCCCGTGTCTCTTAATTTTATAACAAATACTAGCGAATCCGAAAACCGCTTTTTTTTCGTCTTCGAAATCCATTGCTGGATTGAATCACTGGATTGGAAAAATAAGAACCGATCATTAGTTGGACAAAAACGAATGCCAACAAAGTTTTTGAATTCTATACAAAGTGATATGGTAGTTTGAATACGTGATACTAAATCATATTAGATTACAAAAGTTTTATGGAGCAAGCTAACTTCTAAGTTGGTCGACTTTCAACCTACTTTTTACTATCCAATCGACGTAAAATCTAGGACTCGTGGTGTGACACTGTGTTCGTGACGGCAATACGAGATTTGAAGTTACCATCTAAGTTCTGAGCTTATTAATATTTGTTTCTTTGTTTCTGTTGAATTCTGGAAAAATACAATGAAGCTATGGGCAACGGCAGTTGCTTTCCATCTGGCAACCTAATATCCATCTACTAGTACTAATAATATAAAGATGAGGAGTTTGTTTGTTTGAACGCGCTAATCGCAGGAACTACAGACCTCGGAATTGAAAAATTATTTTTTGTGTTGGTTAGCCCGTTCATCGATGAAGACTGTAGGCCATATAAGTTCTCAAATTACGTCTAATGGAAGCCGAGCGGTAAAAAAAATTAATAATAATATAATATAATATCTATGGACGCTTCACACTTCTACCAACGCGCTTACCAACTGAGCCATAGAGGTCGTCAAAAATGTTGAAAAAGCGGTTAATTCACAAACATTCACGCGGACGTAGTCGCAGGCGACAACTTGTCCTAATATAAATATAAAAATGTGTCTCCCTGACTGTTTGTTAACTATGCCCAGACCACTCAACCAATTTTGGTTTTGCACCACAATTTGATACAAATTTTTGGCGCAAAGGAGTACTGAAAATAATTATTGTTCATTTTGTGTTTGAAAACAACAGCTTAAACTATTCGACGGTTTTCTGTGAGATCGTGGTATTGACGTGATGATTACAAACGTCATGGCTTCAATTCGGTCTGGTTAGAGATATGTAACATGTTTTTCGTTTCATTTCATCCTATTCATTTCAGTATTGTACTGGGTAATGTTTTAACATATAACAACAAAGTGCTGGGAACAAAGTTAGCTTAATTCATTGAGTTAAAAGTCTACCTGCCACCGATTACACGGATTAGACAAGAACTAGTCTAGAACGCTGTAGTGTAAAATGTCTAGACCGATATTTCAACATATTTTACACTGAATTAATATAAGGGAAAGGGTTTTGTAACCTTCGTAATTGTGCTAATATTAACAGAAAATTGCGAACGCAATTAACTATTATATATTGAGGTCCAAAGGGTTAAATTATGGATGGATTATTAAATATGTAATTTGGAGATGAGGGTAGTAGTGTCGGTGCTAACTAGGAAATTAGATTTCCTTGATGTGTGTTAATATAATTTTTTTATTAGAATCGAGTAGTGACAAGCCAACAGATCATTTTTATTGTTCTAATCTAGAGCGTCCGTGGCCTAATGGGTAAGACCTTTGGTTTGCACTCGAGAGGTTGCCGGTTCGAACCTAGGTGGAGGCGTGTACCAATGAGACATTTTCCGATCTAAAGTAAGTACATAATACGGATGTTCATAGCCGTGGGAGAGCCATGCTTCGGCACGAATGGGCCTCACAACATTCCTCTATCCTTATTTCCATTCCCTAGTCCCTAACAAAGGCGTGCGGCAATGCAATGTCCATGCGCGACGGCACTTGCTTTCCATCAGGTCTGCTTGTTGGCCTCCTAAATATCATCAAAAAATACTGTTGGGTATTAATGAGTTCTCTAAATAGAGTACAGTGACGAAGTACGCATTTTTATGACTTGATATTTAGAACCCCTTTTTTTTTTTTAAAGATGTCACAATACTAAGGATCCACCTCCCCGTCACCTTGTCACACGACGGTATGGACTATTAACTTTCTATCAGGTAGCCCGTTTGTTTGTTTTCACATTTGCGTAAAAAAAGAGGGACGAAATCTCACTATACATTTGTGTCACACATCACACGGTTTTAAATGATGATTTCAGCGCAAATTTGGGCACGATTAAAAGAGCAACCTTTCAATCTGGTTAGATTACCTTATACTTATTCAGTGGAAGCATTTTGAACCGTACAAATGTCAGGCAGGCCGACTCTATAGACACAAAACTGTGTATAGTGAGACTCCGTCCGTTTTTTTTACGCCAATGGTTGTAATAAAAAAAGTTTGTCTAATAAGAAACCCGATAGGAAGGAGAGTAATACTTGTTATGGAGGCTGTACACTCTCGCCGAGAGCTCTTGTAGCGAAACGAGCGAGTGCAACCATATACACTCTCGCACTCGGGCGGTCTCGCTGTGTCTCGGCGAGAATGTGCATCCATTATACCTTTGTTAAAAAATGTATCCATAGGGTATGTCAAACGTGAAGGGGGGAAGGGTATTGTCGAAGTGCGACTTGGTGTTTTTTTATTAGTGTATAGACTCCATCCGAATTTCTAACTTTTTTTACGTCTATGGTTACAACTTTTAAATATCACCTGGTAAAAGTAGAATTTGTTGATGCTGTCATTGCTGGCGTGCGCCGTCGTAGTCGTGTTGTCGTAGCTGCAGTTGCACTCCATAGCTTCACATTGTGCTGCTATCTGTGGACAAAATACTGTCTTATAAGGATGTTAGCATGGGTACATGGATGGAAAACAACCGCCTTACAGTGTAACATCACGGGAATGCATAAGATACGACCACTACACACAACGTGTCGGTTCTCGCTAGTAGAGATAGGCACATACCCGGTAAATATCTATATCTATAATAATAATAATAATATCTATGGACGCTTCACACCACGTCAGTCTGGCCTCCGTGCTAAGTACCCGAGGGACTTGTGTTACAGGTACCAGACAACGGAAATATATTTAATACTTTTATACTATACACATATTTAAGATTTTTATTATATGTAAGACATATTTAATACACTTTTTGTTCCATCGGCGGGATTCGAACCCGCGACCCCTTTCAGGTCAATTTTATGTGATTTTTAAATTGTCGTATCTTCGACACAATTTAAGCTATCGGCGTCATTATTTCACCAAGATTTCTAATTTTGTCCATACTTAAAGAAACACACTTTTCTTGTACTTTTTCCATTATATTTTATTAGTTTTTCCTAATTTATAATAATTACACGACCGGTTTCGACAAATTCACGGGACCAGATTGACATGGTGCTAAGCGTCCATAGATATATCGCCGATTACGTGGAGCCTAAAGGGTTGGTACCATAGACACTTGAGTTATCAACTTAGCAGTCTTTTTTTAAATTGGTCCCATCAAAGAGATTAACGGTATGGCATCTAAACTATTACAAATAACGTAAACCCGTTTTGCGTGAACGAAAACATTGAAAATGTCTTCACCACCAAATAAAAAAAAAAAAACAACATTCTAAATAATTAAATATAAAAGAACATTTTCATCGCCCAAAAATTGAATGAGAAACTTTACGCGAGCGAGAATTATTCTCTCGATGAATTCTTGGAAATTAATTGGACGACTCAGCCATGTTTGAAACTGAGATTGACCGTTATGGCGATGTACCACGACTAATTGAAAATTCGTATCATTTTCATGTTAAAAAGTTTGTTTTAGCCACAGTCTTGAAATTATGATACTTAAAATTTTGCTCGAGAGAAGAATAGATTGGAATTTTATGTATTATAACATTGATTAAGTTTACATTTACATAATCTTCGTTTTAAACTACGAATTCATGCTATTCGTTTCGTAATTCGTTCGTTTGAGTTTCAAAATTAAGAGTACGGCCCGTCGAGGCTTAGCCAAGACCTAAACGTTTTAACTTGTTTGTAGAATCTCCAAAAATGTATAGAAATAACATAAGCGTTGTTACGCCTTATCGATGACTAACTGCCTTTACCTCGTATCTTACAAATGTCTACATTTCAGGTGACAAAAAAAGGTTCTAAGTAACAATTTACTTATTAAATAACCTCATATCCAGTTTTGTACAATAAGTAAAAAAATATAAACAGTTTTTTGGCCAATGAAATGTAGAAAGTTTCAAGATACGAGGTTGAGACAGTAAGGCATAATTATGCCAACTCCATACATTCTGTTTGGCGATTCTACAAAGAATCGAAAAAGTTAAAGTCTTGTCTAAGGCCCTGTTTACCTACGAGACACGGAAACGAGCGATTTAGATGCAGCCGAAGCGCGTCAAATAAAACTCCACCCTTACACACTCCATTTGGTCCGAATGGAGCCCTTCATTTAAAAGGTTTGAAGTCATTGGCCAACTTTTCGAATAAAGCAATATTCTTGGTCTTTATGTGATGTTATCGACACGGAAAGTACAAAAACTGTTTTGTATAACTGAATTTGTTGTGTAAGCTTAGCTTTTTTATTTTCAAAGAATAAGGCACTGATGTTTTTTTTCTGGACTCCATCAAAGTGTTAATTTATATAACACTTTAATGGAGTCCTAAAATTTTAAAAATTATCATTTAATTACACGACATTATAGGACGACCTCTGTAAGGCGGGGGTCGCAGGTATACCGCCGACGAAAAAAAAAGTTTTTCATTGTTCCTGGGTCTTGAAGGATGTGTATGGTATAAAAGTATTAAATATAATTCCGGGTACTTAGCACGGGGCCAGACTGACGTGGTGTGAAGTGTCCGTAGATATTATTATATTTTTTTATATAAACTAACTATAGATAAGTTATCATAAGGTAGCGTGTTCATAGAGTGACATCGTGCTTTCAAAATAAAGACAACGTGTTTCTGATTCAAAAGGGATGCGATTCAAGAGACCATGTGATTGGATATTATGCTTTTAGGGTTCCGTACCCAAAGCGTTAAAACGGGACCCTTATACTAAGACTTCGATGTCTGTCCGACTGTGTGTCTGTCTGTTGGTCTGTCTGTCTGTCTCCAGGCTGTATCTCAGAAACTGCAAAAGCTAGACAGTTGAAATTTTCACAAAATATGAAGATATTTCTGTTGCCGTTATAATAACAAATACTAAAAACAAAATAAATTAAATGTTTTATCGCACAATCGACGTTATGCCGTGACCATCTAAAGCTGTACAACTTTCAGAAAGCAACTTTCAGAAATCTTTAACTAAACTAAACCGGCACTTGGTCGGCTTTGAATTTTATCTCTTTCATTATTACGACGATTAATAATCACGGCCGGATGTAAGTGTTTAGCTACTTTATACGAAGTAATAATCTCTGTAAAGTCAATATTATTTCTAAACTTTAATCCTTTAAACGCGAACCGTGAAAATTCGATTGAAAGTTGGAAGATATTTCAACAAAGTTTCAGCACAGTTTCAATTTCAACTTAGTTCGAAGGAACCTGTCGCTTAACTTAATATTTTATGTTGTTCAGTCAGTCAGTCAGTTGTTATTTTATATATATCGATTTGTGTTTCACCACCTAGCGATGCTCACGAGCGAAACGCGTTTTCGGTCGAATGCGAAAACAAAACTTGAACTCGGCGCTCTGATCGCAGATCGTTTATCTCCTTTGATCAACTCGTCGACAAAGTACTACAAACCTTTATGTGGATGCTGGCATATCTATGGCACGTGCCGGTTAACGATCAACGATTGTCCCCAATTACGTAGAACCTGCGTCGATCAAATAATAATAAGATGCACATCTCCTTCAAAAATGGAATAAAATAACTTGTTTTATGTAGGACAACTTAAGTCAAAATCGAGTGTATTGAAAAATCAACAACTTAAGTCAAAATCGAGTGTATTGAAAAATCAAACTTACTGAGTTAAAGCTCACAATCGTACAAAAGTTAAAATAGTGGTTTCGAAGGGACCAGGAGCAAAAAAGCGCTTAAGCGCGGTTTTGCCGGTGCCACTTTTTAGACGGCAACCACAAACCGCAAATAAAAAACAACGGTCGTTTATGTGAAACGTCTTAAAGAAGATGCAAATCTTAAGATAGCGGTTACTTAGTTTAGATTTATAATACTTCTGATAAATAATTGTGAATGGTTCTCTTGATAGGGTAAAATTCTGGGTGGTTTCCTTTCAATAGAACTTGTTTCCTTTTTGTGTGTATGTGTAATCCGTGCTAATATTATTTAAAATGTGAGAGCGCGTCTGTCTGTAACCTCTCAACGCTCAAACCACTTGACCGCTTTTGCTGTGGTACGGACTTTGAATCCCGGGGAAGGACATAGGATGCTTTTTATCCCGGAAAAATTTACGGTTCCCGCTCGACAGACGGATTTTGGTGCAACGGAGCATCAAGGAGATTAAAATATTTTCTAGTATTTCTATACTTACTACGACTTGACCACAAGATGGCAGGGGTGAGTAAACTTAAGTTATTTACCGGAGGAGGCACTCAGAACTAGTCGCTGCACGCCGTTCCGCCTGCCTGAACAGCTTATTTATTATAAAACAGTCTTCAATGTCCACGTACTAAAATAAGACGGATTCATTTTCCTACAAATTTATATATTTAACAGTTTTTGTTATCCACTTACTTAAAATAATAAGTTTTTTATAATTTTTTGACCATACTAATATTATAAATACGACAGTTTATGAGTGTGTATTACCTTATCACGCTAAAACGGCTGGACCTATTTTGATAAAATTTGGCAAAGAGCTAACCAGTATTCTGGATACGTAGCACTAAATAAGTAGCACCGCGGGGCACAGCTAGTATTTTCATAAATATCAGCAGTACATTTTTGTGGGATAAAATAGTATAGTTTCTCGGAAATTAAATTATCTATACACAACATTTCAGAAAAATCGGTTTAGCAATCGGTAAAGACGCAGATGACAGACAGAAAGACGACATTTTTTTATAATTTAGTAAGGAATCGAACACACAACTCCTTTTGTAATTTCTCACTATCTCTATTATGCATTCGCTCAAAATTCGCGGTATGGTTCATTAACCCTCTGTCAAATTTATATACAAACCGCGATTGCCAACAACAAAACACAACACTTCGTTTACAATCGCGTTTTGTATGGAAAAGATATTTTTTTTGACGCAGGGTCAATGAACCATACCGCCAATTTTGAGCAGATTCAGAATAGTTATCTCAGACTATATTTCGTATACAATATTTTAAAATCATTCTTCTGCCCGACCGCGTACTAATACCAATAACTTATAAGAAAAATTCCGACCCTAGAACTCACTCTGTTCAAAGTTCATATGTTTTAGTGTGGGTCTCGCATACTACCCAAAATTTCTGATAGGTCTTTGTATAGTATCTGACAAGCGTCCGAATTTTTCGAAATTCGAATAATGTGATTTTGCCGTGGGAGAGCCATGCTTTGACACGAATGGGCCGGCTTGACCGGAGTGATACCACGGCCCCACAGAAAACGGTCGTGTAACGCCGTTGTGCTGTGTTTCGTTCAGTGAGTGAGTTTACTGGTAGCCTAACTTCCCTAGTTCTCCTTTCCCTATTCCCCCATAAAGGCCGGCAACGCATTTGCGACTCTTCGAATGTTACGAGTGTCCATGGACGACGGCAGTTGCTTTCCATCAGGTGACCCACGCACTTGCTAGCCCCTTAAATATCATAAAAAACGACTATCCTCCAAACCTCCTAACCCTACCTTCGAGTATCCTTCCTAGAAGTGTCGATCACCGTGGACTTGAAACTTGCGTTGTTCGAGAACTTCAATTCTGAATTTTATCGGTCCGATAATTATGATCGCGTTAATAACCCTTGCAGCTGTTGGTCTTAGTCCGCAATTGTATTAATAATTACCCTCAACGGTAAAAGGAACTTTAAGTAAGTTTTCGATAGAGTTCTATTGAGCAGAAAATAAAATAAAGTTTTTGTTTTTATTGTTAAGACTATATGTTTATTTTACTGGCTTTGACCCATATCTGTGTCGCCTCCCACGAAAACCCTTTGATCTATGGCATTTGGGATTTGACACATCAAAATCCAATGATAGACAAGACCTGAATTAATAAAAACATTGTAAAATTATGAGAAATCGCCACAAAAGAGATCTTTAATATCCTTTTAATATCGCTTCTTATGAACCTAATTTCTTTTAAAATGACAGCAAAAGAACTCGAACACAAAACGAAATATTTAAGTACAGTCAAAGCCAAAAGTCAATAAGCATTAATATAATAACTAAGGGAATGTGTTACTGAAAGTAATGCGAGCGATTTTCTCTTAAGCACCAGTAAAATCAAATGTATATAGAAGGATATAGGGAAACGTGATAACGATTATGATTATGACTCAACAGGTGCAAAATATCTGTACGGTTTTAGGACCACACGACGTTCTGTTAAGTTTGCTTTACTGTGGATTAAATTATTTAATGGTTCTTTTATATTTGAGCTACATAATTTCTTAACTATTATATTATGTAAAAGAAACGTGCTTTCGACACGGCAACGTTTATCCAATAAATGTTCGGCGCGCTAAGCCGTTGATTTAATGAAAGATGAATTTAATTTTAGTTTTTGCTTTAATGACAAACATAATGATTCGAAGTAAATGCATGCACTTATTAAGGCGGCACACACAGGCGAGATTTAGCTATCCGTTATTTAGCTTGATATAATCATAACGCATGAGATATTATTGATCGATATTAACGCCACTGTGTGGGGGCGGCTTAATTTTTATGCTTTATATTTACCACTTTTTCGATCGACTGTACATTTAGAAATTTTAGCAACGAGAGTTATTCGTTTAATTAACTGTATCATAAAACAGCTGAGTCTACAATTAGTCCTTTAGAATTAACTTTGCAACTCCGTATAGAACAAGTTGGTAGTCATTTATAACTGAAGAGTTTCGCCAACAAAATACTCCAGCGTTCTATATTAACCAACTTTCAGCAATATCACAGTTAGTGAGCGTTCATTGTAGCTTGATAGTAGATAAAATATCATCGTATCCTCATAATTTTGACTTCAAAATCCGCCTTTTTGATTTTTTAAAATTTTTTATTGTACTCAGTGTCACGTACGCTCTAATCTTACGCACTTAGTCAAGATGACTCTAACGGTACCTGCGTGCTAAACAATTATACATACATACATTTAGAAAAACATAATCCTCCTTATAACGCTGTCGGGTTTAAAAAGTAGCGATTTCTCAGTAAACAATGTAAGGAACACATGAAGACCCTCAAAAATATTACTGATTTTTGTTACATTCTGTAGTTAATACTTAATATAATAGATTAATATCGTTTAGTATAAGCTAATCAGGGATTTAACATAAAGCATAATATCCTTTCAAGGAAGGATCATTTTGGAAAAAAGTAACTTTTCATCTGCCACTAAACACAACACAGAGATAGTGCAAACTTGTGTTTATTGACACTAACAAGTATTTATCACCTGTTTTATGGGCCGATATAACGCTTGTGTAGTTTCATGATACTTTCACAACTTCAAGTTCTCAGCCATGCTTGGGTGAAACGGTGAAATAATAATATTTAATAGTAGGCCAAAAAAAACGTTTATTTTCCGTCTTAAAGGTGAGACTGTTAACAAGCTAAATGTTCAAAAAAAGGAAACCCGACTACAGGAATCATTGAATTTTTAGATTTAGCGTCCGTAGCTAAACCTTTGGTTCACACTCGAGATGGTGCAGGTTCGAACTCCGGAGGCGTGTACCAATGAGACATTTTCCGATCTCATGTACATAATACGGATGCTCGTTGCAGTAGGGGAGCCAGGCTACGGTACAAATGTGCGAGCTCGACCGGAGTGATGCCGCGGCCTCACAGAAAGCTGGCGTGAAATGGCGTTGTGATGTGTTTCGTTCAGTGAGTGAGTTCACCGGTGGTCCAACTGCCCTAATCAAACTATTTCCATTCCCTCATAAAGGCCGGCGACGCACTCGTGGCTCTTCGGGTGTCACGAGTGTCCATGGGCGACAGCAGTTGCTTTCCATCAGGTAATCGCTTGCAACAGCTCGCTTAATGTCTTTAAAACATCAACTTATGTGTTCAAGAATGACTATTTAATGCCTTTTATTTTTATACCCTACTCAAATTAAAATGGCGGAAAAAAAAATTTCGGAGCCTTAGCACTTTTGAATTCGAAATTCGGCAGTAAACATCTATCATAACGTTAGTGCACTATCTTGTGGATATCTCCCATTTGTGCAAATCTCTGCAGTCCCATTTATCATAAAAATGCTTAAAAGATCCCGATGCCATAACGACATTTCAGCTACCAGAATCTGAATCTGGCGCGATTCATCTGAGCTGAAGGGACATGCGTTAGGGACTATCCATAAAGTACGTTACACATAAAGGGGTTCTCAGTTTGTGACATCACATTTCAATTTTGAAATTTGAAATATTAACGTGGTTTGAATATTTAGGTGGAAGATTTTTGAGGTCACAATAGGGAGAGATGGTCCTTAGAAATGTGACCACCTTTGACAAGGGAAAGGAGGTCTAAAACCATTAAATTTGTGTGACGTACTTTATGGATGGTCCCTTATGTGGTATGACAGTATTTACATCTAGTTATATATTTACAGGGCGTAACTAGAGTAAGTGATAGCGATTTAAGATGTGTATGAGTTTACTGTGAAAGTAGTGGCGCTGAAAATGAAAAAATGTGATATTCGTAAGCAAACTTATGTCAAAAAATCACTTTACAAACTTATTATACATATTTCTCACGAAATTTCTACGGCAAAATCGTGATAATTTTCGAGAAAAGTGGCTTTTACATACGGACAAACAAACACACATTACGGATCTTACAACCCTGGAAAGTGAACCATTAAAACGAATAAACATCAATACACGACCTAATAAGATTCCTTTTTACACATATATTTGTCAGTCCCATATTCCGACGAAAAGGGAAAACCTTCCAATGTAAAACCTACCGCAAGGACACTTTGTAGCAATGTCAAGGTCGTTTCTGGTCTTTATCTTTATTGAAAACTCGATGACGCCCGCAACTTTGTTACGCCAAAATTCGTTTTTTGCGTAACAAAATTATCGCGCGGGAACCGTACATTTTTCCGGATAAAAAGTAGCCTATGCCCTTCCTCGGGAGTCAAAGTATCTCAATACCAAATTTCATCAAAATCGGTTCAGTGATTTTGGCGTGAAGAGGCAATAGAAAGAAAGTCAGACAGACATACAAAAAGACAGATACACTTTCGCATCAACATTATAATGGAAGTGTGGACTAGTAGTTCCCTTTAGCTTTGCTATGGTTTATACGTAATGCCATTCTATACATCACCTATAGGCGGTATAATATAATACTAGAGGTCACCCTGTGTAGAGGACCTATAAAAAAGTATAATCTTTTCTCAATTCAATCATAGACTTCAACTTGGTAAAAAGGTCTCGTTACCAGGTCATTAATTTTTATGAAGAAAAAACACAGACTTCAACCATAAACAAAAGAGTATTCCAGGTATGATTATCTTCTCATTTCAAAATATAGTAGTGTGCGTGTTGTAGTGTGCGTAAGGTTTTTTTTTTTAAATATATCAAAAATTAAAGTATATTTTATAATAATATTGATATTCCACGCTTATCCGTCATATCAACCATAACGGGGAGAAATTTCATGCTTTTACATCTACCCGTCTTTCGTAAAAAGGGGTACAAAGTTTCCCCCTCGCGTATTAATAACATAGATACGATATGTGTACTATATCCGGATAAAGCGATATAATGACCGGACGGACGGATATCCCGTGTGTCCGGTGATATGGAACGGATTCCGCTGCCGTGACCCCGTGAGTCAGCATATCAGTTGCCCAGTTATAGGATGGTACGTCAAACTGAAGTAAAATCCAGATACTTATTATGTAATTAAAATAATATTATCATGAAATTAAATAATTCATATTTTTATAGTATTATTCATAAGATTACATCATAGAGAAATTATACCATAACCTATTGTAGGGACCATGTATGTGTGAATGTGCGAGTGTAAGGCCTGGCCAGTATGTTCGTTTGTCTAGTTTCGGGATAATAAAAGGCCAGATTTATTATAAAGTATTTGTTTTAATGTACGCAAGCCCAAAGAACTAATGTGTGACTAGAGGACTCCTACACTATATATAGTCATAAGATTATATATCGGTTTTGGAGTATTTTTTAGAAAATCATTATTATTAATATACGAGTGTGTATTAGGGTTCAAGTGTTTTCAGCCTTAAATATATTTTTTTTATGATATTTAGGGGGCAAGCGAGCAGATGGGTGACCTGATGGAAAGCAACTGCCTTCGCCCATTGACACTCGCAACATCCTTAGAGTCGCAAGTACGTTGCTGGCCATTTATGAGGGAATGGGAATGGGATAATAGATTAGGGAAGTTGGGTCACCGGTAAACTCACTCACTGAACGAAACACAGCACAACGCCGTTTCTCGTAGGCTTTCTGCGAGCCAGCCCATTCATGCCGAAGCATGGCTCTCTAACAGATTATTTTCACTATTCAATAAAAACAGTTTTGTTAATAATTAAAGTAAAATGATGCTACAAAATAGTTGTAAAATATATATTCTCTAATTCAAATTAAATATCATTTTTTAATAAAACTAATAAGATTGTTTAATTTACCTTTTATGCTGATTATAATATTTATTGAGAAAATTTATATATGGAAATTTTTTATATATTTCAGCTCATATCTTTTTCTTTTTAATTTCATGGCAGTTTAGACACGAACATTTTGCCCTTAGTCAAAATTGTCGATAAAAAAAAATAACTTAAAGATCATTTTAAAAAAGATGTATTTTTTGTTCTAAGACTAGGGAAGTCTTGTAAAGGTAACATTTGGGGATACTCTTTTAATATAGAGTACAAAATACTACTAGTATGACGTCACACCATGGCGGATAGCGTTTTTGGCGGTATTTAAAATGCGTATTAAATGAAAAATATTTTATAGATTTGTACGTAATAAAATATTGAAATAACAGTTTTTATTGTGACAACTGATGATTATTAACGATTAGCAAAAATTTGGTCAAGTGGCTTATTGTTATTGCCCATGTACACGTCTTACAACATGAGAAGCGTTGCTTGTGCGTTGCCGGCTTTTAAGTGAAGGAAAAGACTACGGGAATAGGGAACGCTAATTGGGAACGGTAATTGGAATAGTAAACGAAGTGAAGAGAAGTAAACTCATTCACTTAACGCAACACAGCGCAACGCAGTTTCACGCCACTCTTCTGTTATGTCGTGGTATCTTTCCGGTCGAGCTGATCTATTCATGCCGGAACATATAATAATATAATATAATAAGTCCCACACCTATGTATACCTGTTACGCAGGAGTAATTTTATAGTGCCCAAGTGTATGCGCAGTACACAAGAGCACTCTCTCTTCCTTTATTCCCATAACCCAGTGGGACGGATGACCGACATAACAGGCGAGAGATCAGGCGCAGGACCGACTTTGTACATGGCCATCCGACGCATGGATCATCTGACTTGTCAGACAATCAGGTGATCAGCCTGCATTGTCCTAACCAAACTTCTTAATAACATGTTTCCGTTCCAAATTGGGAATCGAACCCATAACCCCCGAGCAAGAGCAGAGCTCTGTACCACTAGACAAATGCCGTAACATGCCATCTCATGGCAATACTTTATTATAAACATATTTACATACTTATTTATTCCCTTCGTACCACATTTACCATTAACCTCCAGAAAATCCTCGTTTCAATATTTCAAACAGGGACAAAATCAGTTCAGCGTAAACATACGGAACGAAGGAAATTAGGAGACTTTATAATATTATGTACCGACATACGTTTTATTGCAGGGCTAATTTGTTAATCACATGTCAATACCATTATCAAGTCCTCTTGAATACAAACAAAAATCGTTCCAAACCCTTAGGAGTTCAGTGACAAACACACGCACACAAGGATTATACATAATACATATATTAACACATTAGATCCAACAGACGTTGTCTGTGACGATTATTTCGTGAATCTACACCGTACTCAAGTATCCTTGTATACTTACAAAAAAAATCTTTAAAATCGGTACAGTAATTTAGGAGTTCAGTAAAAAACACACGCTCAGAAGAGTGTATATTATTATTCTGAATCATCTGTATACTAATTCACGTGTATGAGTGTATACGTCACTCACACATAGCGCCACAAACTATAATTGAGTCGCACCACGCCCACACGCGTCGTAATTACACACACACACACATTAATAGAACTAATTATAAAATGTGCTTTAACCCTTATAATAATTATCTGTGTTGCGTCAAAGGCTGCGATTAGTATAATCAGGAGAGTTGGCAGACGCCTTTAATTGTCTCCCGCCTCATAAACTTCTGACAGCAGGCAGTTGCATCTTAATTTACGAACCCTAGTCTCTAATTATCTCTTTTATTTCCTTCAGTCACTATCCAAGTATCCATACTATTAAGTGTCTGAAATTTAGTATGGAGTTACTTTGAGTTCCGGATAAGGACATAGGATACCTTTTATCCCGGAAATATTTGAGATTGTGGGGCGATAAATGAATTTTGGCACAACAGAATTGTGGACGTTATCTAGTGCTTTATATTGGTGGTGGATATCGCTGTCGATCCTGGCGACACAGGAGATACAATGGTGGGAAAGTGTATTGGGCTAAAGCCCGTTTTTAAAATCTAGTACTTTATAACCAAAATAAGGAGACACAGAATTTAGAAGAAGTTTTGTTCCCCTGTTCGCTGTTGGCTTGAGATACACTCTATGGACAGACAGAAACGTAGTAATAATTTTTATTCTATAAATGTTTAAAATTATGACTGTCTATCTGTGCCTGTTGCAACTTTACACCCAAGCCGTGAATTAGTTTTGCTGAAATTTAGTATGTAATTTCTTTTAGTCCCTCTAGTGAGAAAGAATCCCTTCTTAATATAGAACGGCGTGCTTTCAACGTGGGAGGTCCATGCTTTGGCACGAATGGGTCAGCTCGACCGGAGTGATACCCCGGCTTCACAGAAAACTGGCGTGAAACGGCATTAGGCTGTGTTACGTTCAGTGAGTAAGTTTACCGGCGGCCCAACTTCCCTAATTCCCCTATTATAAGACTGGCAACGCACTTGCGACTCTTCGGATGTTACGAGTGTCCATAGGCGATTACAGTAGCTTTCCTTTATACCTAACGGACGGGTTACCCCCGTCTGCTCGTTTGCACCCTAAATATCACAAAAAAACGCAACACTCTTTATCACAGGATATGTACGGTTTCCGTGCGTCAAAACAGAACTTTCTGCAATAATTTGATTCTGATGATCATGGACAAGCAATTTGGAATTTGCAAATAAGGTTTGACCGAGAAATGCGAAGGGAAAGGAAGGGATTACACTAGTAAGAAAATATTGCCCGCGGAATAGGATTTCGAGAATTCCCGACTTATGGCCCCATATTTTAATTCTGACTCATAAAAGTCGAATAACGCGACTCATTTGCATTTACGTCACACCAGCTTTTACCCTCGGCATCGCCTGTAAAAAAAATGTGTTGCTGTGTTTCGTTCAGTGAGTGAGTTTACCGATGGCCCAACTTCCCTAATTCCCATATGCCTATTCTAATTCCCAGTTCCCTTATACAGACCGGCGATGCACTTGCGACTCTTCGGATGTCACGAGTGTCCATGGGCGACGGCAGTTGCTTTCCATTAGGTAACCCGTCTGCTCGCTTGCCCTATCATAGAGGAATTATACCTATAGTAGCGGATCCCATAAAAATTAGCCCGTAGTTTTTATTTCACATCTTACCGATAGATGTCATAATTGTATATCTTTATTTTTTACCCGACTGCGCCAGAAAGAGGGTTATGTTTTTTTAAGTGTGTATATATGTATAATTTTTTGGCACGCTCTGCTGCCGAGATTTGTCTTGATAGCGCAAGTGATACTTACTGGGTACATTAAAATAATAAAAAGTCTAATTGGCGGATTTTTAAATCAAAATTATGAGGCTACAATTTTTTTTTTCCGCCCATTTAGGTCGAATAGGATATCAAAATGAAGTGCTTTATATAGTAAATCTAGAAATACACATAACATGATGTTTAAATTGCATTCGTTCCTGCTTTTTTTTTTCTGATTTTGGACATTCGGCTTTTTTTAAATAAACATGTAATTTTCTACGTACAATAAAAAAGAGTGAAGTACGAACAAGCCATAAAGCTGTGTGCCAAACTTGGCTCTAACTTTTCTGGCCCAATAGCAAACAGTGAAGCAAAATTTTATTAGCCTTATAATATCCTACTCGTTCCTTGCACTATCTGAGACAGTTTTAATGCACTTCACAAGTAGTTTAACGCTTTTAACTGTTTGGGAAAGCGCCAAATGTAAACTGATCAATATTAACGCCATCGCAGTTAAGTTTTATGTTAATTTTGAGTATCATATTATAGTTAGACTGCCCCTAGACCGACAATGTTATTGTACAATACAGATTATTGTTCAACTAGTTGACGCCAGCAACTTCGTTGCGCAAAAATTTGTATATCACTGGAACTGTACATTTCTCCGAGATTCAGAGTATCCTATGTGATGCCTAGACTAAATATTATGCCTAGAATAAAAAAGAATTTATTTGAATCTGTCATGTACTTCCGGAGATTAGCGCGTATAAACATACAAACAGATAAATAGATAAACAGATAACTATAAGAAACCTTAAAGGTTTTCTAGGATACCAGAATCAAACACCTCGTATTTCGAAATTTGTATTATATTTTTCTCAACTATTCTAACTTATAATTCACTTTAGTTACAGTCAGCAACTGATCCCCCAAAATGGCGACACTGCACTTTGATACATTATGCAGTGGCGCTCTTTTTTCTGGAAGTTCCCCAAAAAGAATAATCATTTGATATAAAAATATTAAATATCTTGTATATTAGTTGTATATTTTAGGCATCTGCCTAAAATGACTCTTCAATCATGTATGCTCTTCAATCTGCATATTTTGTAACTGTTATTTTTATGAATTGTATATTATATACAATTCATAAAAATAACAGTTACAAATTATTTTTAGCTAATAATAATTCTATTAAATAATAATTATACCGGATGTATCCTTAAAATTAAATAAAACCTAAGTATTAAAATAATCCATCCAATACCAACTGTTTTGTTATAATTTAGTTCTGATCTAAGTATTAACTATGAAATACGAATCATAGACCAATTATTTTAATTATGATACAAATAATGTGATTTAGTTAGATTCTGGTAAGCCTAATATTATTTTAATATGATATGGCAATAGTTAACTGTCTAACCCACTTTACCCAGTGCACAGATTTTTTTCTAACAAATGAATTTTTATATAGGTACTAGCTGACCCGGCAAATAAAAAATAAATTATTAGGAGGATGAAAAATAGACGTTGGCCGATTCTCATAGATACCGACAAAGCACAAAAAATTTCATCAAAATCGGTCAAGCCGTTTTGGAGGAGTATGGCAACGAAAACTGTGACACGAGAATTTTATATATTAGATAAATATATTATAATTATTATACTAAATTATATCAATAAATATTATTAAAGAACCAAAACCAATCTGTAAAATTTCAATAAATACCATTCCCGGTAAAATTATTCAGCGGCATCTAGCGGAGTAATTTTTGGGGAATAATTTTTGTGTATCTGAGTTTGCAACGAGTTTTAACCGTAGTCTACTAGATGGCACGTTTTACACAAAATTTTTAATCGATATGGCATATTTGATACCCTTAGTTGTGTCCACCAGAAGGCAAATAATGCTCTTTCATTGTATTTTTTGCAACGACAAGGCTGAGATTAAACATACATACACACACTTCGCACGCAATACGGATTCTATATTCATATGCATAATGTGGGTTGAAAGAGAGACATAGAATATGTCAATTCCATGTTAGTCGTGATCTGTTGGCCGAGTTTGACATAACGCTACCAAAATACATAAATCCACAATCTGTATCTCTTTCAACTTCTCTGATTGTACAAGCCTTTTTATTACATTAAATTTGAAATAACAACTGCAGTTATTTCCGAATTAGGACGCTAGCTCTTATCGAATAAAATTTTGTGCGATATTGCAAGTACGAATTTTTACGACGGCAACATATAATGAACTCTATATAACATAGCTCATTTACCATTTACATACAAGTAGAATGAATTAAACATAAGCTTCCTGGTCTCCTCCAGAGATTAGAGTCTTATCTCTATTTGCTGATTGGGGAACTGATTGCATTGATTTTTCCTCATCCCCTTTGGCTTTTTACGTACGCTTTTAAGGGATTTTATGGGAAATGAACAAAGTACAACCGCCCATGGGTATTATTGGAAAAGTTTTGTTTTCGAATCGAGATTTAAGGGTCGATTCACATCGCAACGTGACGCGTATTGACAGACTTTAATTACGTGAGACGCCATGCAAGTGCCATTTAAACCTGTCAATTCCATTCCCAATTGCAGACATACGTGGAAGAACCGGATAAGTAACATTTTGCAACCTTCGAGTTCTATACTTTTTTTCCATAAAATTTTGACAAATCTTGTAACCTATTTTGTTATCTAGCTAGTGTAGCTATCGAGCTATACATCAAACTAAAATTATTTTAACTTCAAATAATTTTTCAGGTCCAAAAGCATCCGGGAGATTTTAAAATTTTATTTATCTGCTTCTTCCACTTATGTCTTTAATTCAGAAAAGCAAAAATCTATGAGTGTCTACGCCTTATCAGGCGGTATGATTGACACTAACATAGTCAGATAGGAGATGACGTCTTTAGGAATGAAAACGAAACAGTAAAGATACGCCAGAGAGACATGCTTCGTCAAAAAGGCCCGTAACGCACTTGCAAGTTGCGACTCTTCTGATATCACAAGTGTTCATGGGTGACGGCAGTTGTTTTCCATAAGCTGACCCGTCTGCTCACTTGTCCCCTAAACAATAAACGGTAGAAAACTACATTCATAGCCATTGTGCGGTGTAAAAATATATTACTTCCCCTTCCATACTGCGCTAACGAATTCATGAGGAATTCATTAGCGCTGTCACGTGTCCTGACGATAATTCAATGTTTTTACCCATCCAAAATACTGTTTAAAAGTTCCGCTTCAAAACAGGTGGATTAAGATTTTTTAAGATAAATTTAAATGAAATGTATAATTTTTTTTTAAATCGGGCTTTGGCCCGCCAAACATTCCCACCACTGTATCTCCTGTGTCGCCAGGATCGGCAGCGGTATGCAACCACGAAAACCCGCGGATATGATCTCAGGAAGCCCGAGGGACGTGCTAAAGCTGTTTTGGGACCCGCAACGAAATTAATCAGGAGAAAATAGGAGGAGTAGGAATAGACAATCGACTCTATTATTATCTATACATATAAGAAAACAGCAAAATTGGCGTGTCTGTACAAATAAAACAATAAAATTTTTAAAAACTGATCTATGTAGGGAGCTTAGGAACAGTAATAGAACACAAATCTACAAAAAAAATTGTCTGTTTATCTGTTTGTCTGTTTGTAGGTGCTTTCGGAAACTACTGGGCGGATTTGAATAAATCTTTTTTTGTTAAATAACTATTAGGTCTGGGCAACATATAGGTTTTTGTACGGCTCCCGCGTGATATACAAATTTTGCGCAACGAAATTTCGCGCACCAATTACTACTAAATACATATGGTATTTATGCCCAAAGAAAACGCCAAATATTACGCCATGAGTAATAAAAATCATTTGAACGATTACCGGTACATCATTTTTTTCTGCGTCAATTTAATTTGAATCTAAATTGAAAAAATCAGAGAATCGACAGCTGAACACGAATTCAGCGCCATTTTCGATGTTGCTAAATAATTTTAAAATCCCGCTATACTGAATCCATATTATCCATTAAAAAAAAATAAGTCAGGTTCTTCTTCCTCGCCATATAACTCCAGTACGCACGATCGATTTCCACGGTTTTGCATTCGTTGGAAAGGTTTTGGTTTCTGTGAGGTTTGTTGCGAAAAAAAAAAATCATGAGGTAAGTTACCACGCATACGGAGTCGCGGGCAACAGCTAGTAATATTTAAACGTGTATTTGTATTTCTACGGTAAAACATTATTATACCTATACCTACTGAGTGTGCAGATAAAATTTGGTGAAATCCGTAAAGCCGTTTCGGCTGAAAGTGGTAAGAGTTAAGAGCCCACAGACGTTGGCATATCTGGCCTGCCTGGATAATTTGCCAATCTAAGGCCTAATTCGGTTTAGTCGTTTCAGAGGAATTGATCAAAAAACACACGCACGCATTCTGAAACCGATTTCAAGGATCAAATAGCAAATCAAAAAAAAATGATGTATAACTACTAACTAACACTACGCTTGTCTTGGCAATTATACGAAAAGTCAGTTTTTTAAGTCACTTTTTTATTTACTCATATTATTGTGTATATACTTCCCAATACACATTTATACATATATAATCATAGAATCTTATAAAAAAACAAATTTATTCCTTTAAGAGTTTAATTTTTTTTTCTTAAACAACCTGGGTGGAATGCGATAAGCCAGTATTCCCGTCATCATAGTATCCTTCATCAAAAACTTTTTGGTTCCATCTCAAAGCATTGTTTCGAACTTTTTTCACAATAAAGTAAATTGGGCTATCATAAAATTAGTTTTGTTTAGCTAAAATTACCTGAATTAGAAGTTGATGTGTAGGCGAAATGGAATTGGAGTGAATTGGCAAAGTTGATTCTTTTTTGTGGCAATAACGCCCACGCTACAGATGTTAACAATTCATTTACTTTAAGTTATACATTAATTGGTTTTTATTTCGGGAGGAGACTTTTACGAAAACATTCAAGGCGGTCCCAGAACAACTGCAGTGCTGTGGGAGAGCGCTGCTTCGACAAAAATGGGCCGGCTCGACCGAAGTGATACCATGGCCTCACAGAAAACGGCGTTGTGCTGTGTTTCGTTCAATGAGTTTACTGGTTGCCCAACTTCCATAATCCCCTATCCCTATTCCCATTCATAAAAATACCGGCAATGCACTTGCGACTCTTCGGATGTCACGAATGTCCATGGGCGACGGCAGTTGCATTCCATCAGGTAAACCGTCTGCTCGTTTACCCTCTCAATATGATAAAAAAACTGGTTTATTTTCTTTCATTTTATTATTCAATAATATACAAAATTATACAAAATTATAAATGAAATATTATAACAAAATATCTTAACAAATTTTCTGTTTAAGCATCGCTTATATCTGATTTCTAACTTTTATCAAATTTTCACAACATTGTACTGTTGTTCATTTGTTAAATAATGACACGCTACTAAGTGATTTCAGCCAAAAACTCTTAGAAACCTGACATTAATATGTAGTCACTTAAATGAATTAATTCCCAGCTTTTGCCAGCCCTTAGGGCATAATAAAAATAAGGGCAAGTATACATAATGAAAAAAAATTTCAGCTTTTTTAAAAATCTAAGGGGTCAAACGAGCAAACGCGTCACCTAATGGAAAGTAACTACCGCCGTCCATAGACACTCGCAACGCCAGGGTAGTCACTTTAATTATTTCCCAACTTTTACCAGCCCTAGGGCCTAGGTTACGCCACAGTTTCCGGCAGTCGGATTATACATAATTAAAAATTAATTTCAGTTTTTTTTATAAGTGTAAGGGGTCAAACGAGCAAACGGGTTACCTGATGGAAAACAACTACCGCCGCCCATAGACACTCGCAACACCAAGGTAGTCACTTTAATTATTTTCCAGCTTTTGCCAGCCCCAGCAGTATACATAATGAAAAATAACGGGACTTGTGTTACGGGTACCAGACAACGGAAATATATTTAATACTTATATACTATACACATATTTAAGATTTTTATT
>JAOTAV010017540.1:0-24281 GCA_026546445.1 Cyclargus thomasi
TCCCTGTTCCCTCATCAATGCCGGCAACGAACTTGCGACTCAGCAGTAGCAGCTACCGTCGCCCATGGATACTCGCGATCGGATGTCGCGAGTATCCATGGGCGATGGCAGCTGCTTTCCATCAGACAATCCGTCTGCTCGCTTTCCCCCTAGAATATAATAAAAAAAAGCTGTAACACTCGATTGTATAAGGTTTTAAGTTGTACCTGTACAGAGGCAGTTGTGAATTTTGAATAAATAAATAAACTTGAATGTTGAGGGCAAAAAAAAATATAAACATACATCCAGCCGTTTATTAAGAACATTGTACACTCTACCTTATACTATACATAAAACTCTGTTACAACATATTAAGGAAAACAATACGTGCCGTGAAACAACTAAATATAAACATAACATTCACTGCACACCGCAATACTCACGTTAAATAGAAAATAAAAAATTCGGGGCTTTTCACTACTCACTGATAAAGCTCTAGATTTGTATCAAGCGGATAAAATATTTGCCAGGTCTGTCTGATCGGGAGTACCGTAATATTAGGAAGTTTACCTGCTAGGCATCTGTGGAACAGAATTTTCTTACTCTATCTGCCACATAAGTTGTTGATAGACTATCCAGCATTTAATCAGTAAGTGGTGATACATGCCTTTTGTGTAACATCCTTTTTCACAGCGTCGTCTCTGTGCTGTTGAAAATTAAACTTCGTAACACAGGAAGATAAAAATGTAATTAAGAAACCTCCTCCTTTTGGGAGTCGGTTAAAAAGTAAACTCACCTTTTTTGACAATCAGCGACAGGGTCTACATAATCGGCTATGATCGTTGATCGTCAATCGGCAAGCATCCACAAAATTGTTCGCTGTACTTTGATAAACGAATTGATCAAAGACGATCATAGACGATGATAGGCGGACAGAAGCGAGTAAGTCTAGACGATCGTGCTCGCGTGTCATCGTCTGTATTCGCCGATTATGAAGACGAGGTATCATATTGGTAGAACATTTTGAACGAGTTGTTGTCTGTTTCGGTTCGGGATCGATATTCTAGCGGTACTAACAGTTTCAACTTTCATAAAATTCTCCATTACAACATCAACTCTATATTAGTTTTTACATTCTCGTGAATAAGTATAAAAACATTTATTATGTAATTATTGCATCTCAGTTATTATCACTAATCTCCGTATATACAAGTACGCTATCATCGGTCCATCCTAGACACAGTGGGACGATTTGATTAAGGTCATTTTTACAAGAAAGAACTGTCCCTAGACGAGTGGCAAACGATCATCGTTTATGTAAATCGCTTGGCGTGTTTATGTATGGGACATTGTCGAACGAAAAGTCACGTGATCTAGTCGTCGTTCAAAAATGTCAATCACACAAAAAAATACCCCAAGCGTTTTTCGTAAACGGGAAGTTTTGGCGGGATGTGAAAAAGTGATGTTGTGTTTTTGTATTTCTTCGCTAAATTTGTGTTGTTTCGGGTTTTAATGCGTTATAGTAGTAGAATATCAACCTATTAATTTTATTATCTGATAAAATATTAAATATTCGTTATCATGCACAAGTGTGGGCAAGTGATACAACTTCAATGAACGTGGTAATCTATGTATCGCTCCAAAACTCCATTCGAAATTTTAGTAAAGCGTCTACCACTTTACTAAATGAAACGCTTTGACCGACGTTTTATCTTGATTTTTACTAGACTTTAGACCTGACGATATTATGTGACGTTGGTAAAAATATTATTGGAACAAGGAAATTGATATCCCGCTTTTACTTGACACTGGCCATGGTTATATAGCCGTAGTGCCATAAAGATAAAAGATTTTCATAAACGATAATCGCTTGTCTAGAAGGGCTGTCATTTCAAAGGGTTTTTTTCTTTAAATTTCAAAGGGTTATAAAGGGTCATATCGTTGGTCCAGCGTACTTGTATATGTGAGGAGGAAAGTGGTTATATTGATATAAACATGTAAACTTCGATGTAAACTCTATTGGTTGGTGTCAATATGACGTTAAAATTGCTTTGCTAAAGTGTTAGTGAAAGTAAACAATTATGGGACATAAAACGACAAAAGTTATGACTTAACTTACTTTAAGTTATGACTTATGGTATCATCATCTTATCACTACAACATTATTTAGTGATAATTTAATATTGAATTATTGGTTTGTCGGCAAAAAAATATTATGCAACAATAAATACGTAAAGCCCCGGGTCAAAGAACTAACTTGAGCAAACTTCAATGAGTGTAAGCCCGACCGCACATTATAAGGATTTCTGATCGGAAAAATTCCGATCCGAATTCAGTCCGAAATTTTTTAAAAGGTTTCTGTATGATATCTCACAGGCGTCCGAGATTTTTTGATATGCCCCCGAAGCTAAAATCCATTTTCTGTAAGTCGTTAGCGGCTACGGAAAAATCTAATTTTTGGCAGAAATTTGGATGATATGCGGCTGGGCTAAATCACCGTTTACAGTCCCTCGGTGACCCTGGATGATGAAATACCGGCATATAGGAGACACATTCAACTTTTTTTTATATAAAGTAAGGAAACAAAGGAGCAAACAGGTAACCTGATGGAGGGCAAGTACCGTCGTACTCGTAAAATCGTAAAAAAAAAGAAGAGTTATCGGTTTGAAGAACGAGCCTTCATCTTGACGGTCTGTACGTCGTATTTGCCCGAAAAATGCTGCACAGGTCAACGTCTATTATTACGTAAAAATTGTTCTTAATTGGTAAACAATATACATGCCCAATCAAATTGGCGATTTTAATAATTTATCATTGTATAGAAGACATTTTCAATTGAAGTTTGCCGTAGAAATAGCTTTGGTGTTCACAGTTCACAATCAACAACTAACTTAGACTCTATATTACAAGATCACATAAGTACAGACAGTACGAGGTATTCGATAGATCGAAAACATTAGACGGGATTATTTTGTGCCAATTTACATGATGACAGTAAACGCCAGCCAGCCATTCGGGACCCTTTATAAACATCTTTACTGGACTAGACTAGATGGTACAGGCATGTTGGTAAGAGCCCTAGGACACGTCGGATTTTTGTACTAACGCTTTTTACACGCATTAGCAACGGAAGGAGGGAGCAGATATTGAAAAGCGGCACTATCGCGACTGAATTAGAGCTCCGTTTACTAAAGCACACAGCACACGGGTTATAGCATCGCGATTGCATCGACACTAAAAGTCGTCGTGTGCTAGGGCTAAACAGAGCCGATCCATTGACATTCGGTGACTGGCTGGCGCCATTGTCAACGTATAGTCAGGGATGTTGATTCATAGCCAGATTACGAGCTAAGTAATTTGGTCACGTTACGTTAAACTCCACCGATAAATTAATGGTCGGAATGTCAATTCCTTGTCAATTAGTCAATTCCATGACTAATTCTGACCGAACGATTTAGCTCCGTCGACTGGATAGGAATCATTTTCCTCTATGGTACATGAGAATTTGTTAAGTTGTATATCAGGTTTGTGATATAATTCGGCGGTTCGTTAACAACAACTGAAACACTACAACTACTCAATATACAAATGGACGAAGGACACACACAACTCCGCGCCGCTCTCATCGATATCAACATATAGATTCTCAATTGGTTTGGAAAAGGCGATTCAACTGATGGCGGGTCCACGTAATTTAAATGCTATACGCCAAGCCCAGCCTGTTAGATCGAGACTTGTATTGATACCTGATGGGACCCGACCAAATAAGTCCGTCATCTGGATATCAATAAATTATTCTGATATTACATAGTTTTTTTTTACGTTTCAATAGCGAGATTTCATAATATTTCATAAAAGAGTCACTGGAAAGATATAGTCAAAACATTTTTGTATTTTCCTTTTGGTACCTTATTTAATAATAATTGGTGTTCAAACAATGACTTTAATCAATCTAATCCTGAAATATACCGATGTTAGCGAGCGTTTATTATATAAAGATAACACTTTTTTGGCCTCCATTCTCATCATTTCGTATGTCAGTCACCAACCACGGTTTAGAATGGGGATCTCTTACAAAAATTACGAGAAAAACAAGTGTTACACCCACAGTTTAAGCTACCAAATCTCATTATTGAAGAAATGACAAGCGATGTATAAAAATCATACCAAAATCATACCCAGGCTTAAATTAACATTTTATTATAAAATATTACGTCGTGGCCGGAGATCGAGTGATCGAGGACCAAATAAAATCCACATAAACAAAACATATAGCTTCACATAAACTAAATATTGTAGAGGCGAAGTGTAAACTTTGTTGTACATATTTTAAATGGAAATGATGAAATGCGTTCAAACGTGCAACAAAACTTTGTAAAGCCAGATATTATATAATAAAGAGAACGTACAATCCGTTTGAGTTTGAAATATGATTCGTAACTAAAAATACGTATTGGTACCAGCGTCTAGGCCACAAACAGAGTGTATCTATTTATTATATATTACTGGCATTTGTATGTACAGTTGTAAAAAACAAAATACGGTAGGACGCTCTTACGCGGGCAATGTTTTAATAATTGACTGGCAATATAGGTATTTTATGAGTAGCAATTTTAGCATTGCTCAAGATTTGAGAAGATCATAAAAATATTTTGTTTATTTTAATGAGTTTTATTTCCAGTTGTAATGAAGTTACTTTTACGGTAGCCACCAAGGACAAGGATTATAAAAGTACAGAAAACCTACAGCTTATCAAAGTGTGATGGAAATGTTTTTCGGCAGTTCCGTTTTTTTCATTGTACAATGCACAATCACGTGTGTTGAAACAAGAAAAAGAGCCAGATTGCAGACCTAAGTATTTTGTTCGTGCTATGTCAAACCCTGCCTATGTCAAACAGATCACGAATTACATGAAATTGACATATTCCGACCAAACGACGTAGGTTCGTCCACTGGCTCCGAATCTATCTCTTCGATGGTACATAATCTTGATTTTTTTTTACTGGATGTACCGAAAGAACATCTGAACAATTTTTATAGTAGCAAAATCTGAGTACTACTCCTTGTCGGTAACCGTAAAAGTAGTCCATTTTACTGAGTTGTGACGTCATAGTTGCGCACTGCCCGCGCAAGAGCGGCCGTAGGAACAAAGTGGGGGTGCTAGCGTCACTCTAGTCGCATCTTCTTGCCTTTCACTAGCACGGGCTTGTTCTTCAGCAGACCTTTTCTTCTACGAGACGTCTGGAAAATACAATCGACAAAATTAGGTGCCAGTTTAAAACCAACGGCAGTAGTGCGCGGTATATTCTGCGGTATATACTTCGGCTTGCCGCAACTTCCAGCATCTACCAAAGAGGTTACTCCTTGTGTTGCCCTCGCTACACACTTACATTTTTATTACAAGTAAAAAAATGCAGTAATTTGCACTGGAGCTTAATATCTTCAAATTAATATTTATATAAATTCTGGGAAAGGACATAGAATATTTTATCCCTAGGATATTTCCAATTTTAGCCGCAACGAAAGTGTATTAACTAGTATAATAATATATTAAAAAGTCGAAAAGAGCATAAAAAAGTATATACTTTGTACTATACCATCGATCCTACATCGAATGCAGGCTGTGAAAACGTACAAAATTTAATGACCAGTCAAATTAAATAAAGTAAATACAAAAATCTGTCGCCATGTTCATAGAAATATCTAAATGATCGAGCTTGCCTTTTTGGACAGACTATTAGACGTCTGTACGGTTCTCTTGGCGACCGGCAGGCGCGGCCGATTGAACTCGTGCGGCTTCTTCACTCTGAAACCATACGACATTATGACATTTATAATGGTGTAAAGCAAAATTAAACATATGGCCTACGTCATAAAGTTGCATTACGTTTGAAGGGCGTGATTATAATCTTGTAGGAACAAACAGTAAACATCGTCATGTTTATAACAATAATAAAACAGGTAAAATAAAAAATATATTCCTGAGGTAACGGCCTTTGTTGGGCCTATTAGTGTTTGCCCAGAGACATTTTGCCAGCGGTATACTTTCGCGACTTTACTGTCCATTGACCATCTGTGCCCCTGTGAACTGCGCACACGCTTGTACACTGTGAAGTAACTCCAATTACCCTGGTTTCAACGAAACTGGTACCCATTACCGAAAGCTGTATGGCTTTTAGCAAAAATATGAAAAATACACCTATTTTTCACATTCATGCTAAAAGACGGCCCGTGTGAGTTTCTTAGAGACCATCCATAAAGTACGTCAAACAATTTTCCAGCATAAAAATCAAAACCACATCAATATTTCAAATCTTGAGATGAAATTTAAAAATTTAAAAGGTGATGTCAAAAAACTGAGGACCAAGCCGACCAAACCAAAGATTTAGAGTTATGACATTAGTACCTGTATATGCGCACGAGCCAGTGCTCAGTGGTGTACGCCTCCTCGAGGTACGTCAGCTTGAACCCGCGGTTGCCGGGCAGTGCGCCGCGCGTGCGGTCGTACCCCGGCGGACTACCGCCGCTGTCGTACCTGTGTATGTCATGTGTATGTCAAACGTTTGTGACGTTTGTTTTCTAAACTAGTTGTTGTTTCCCGTAACTTCGTTGCGCATTAATTTGTATATCACGCGGGAATCTTACATTTTCCCAAAAATATCCTATATGTTGCCCAAACCTAATAGAGCCTATTAAACAAAAAAGTTTTATTCAAATCCGTCCAGTGCTTCCCGAGATTAGGGCGTACAAACAGATAAACAGACAACTTTCATTTTGTCGATATTCTATTCTTTTTCAATAAAAATTGTGTTAAAATAGCATTCAAGCGCAGCATAGAGTTGCTAATAAGTAACGAAAAGCGCATCCATTTTGTAATATGACTCACCTGTAATATGACAGTTTGTACATGAGACAGTTGAGCATAGTTTTGGACGCTTCGTTGTCTATCCGGTACTCGCCCCGCTCCGTGAAATAGTCCGCTTCCTGTAAAACAACATCAAATTTTATAATGTTAAATTTTTATATAACTTTTAGTTTTTTATTTAATCGGGGAAGTTGAATCAGAGCCAAATTGCGAATGTAAACTGATCGCGTTATGTCAAATATAGCCGACAGATAACGACTTAATTGCTTACTTGGAATTGATATATTCCGACCAAATGTCGTAGTTCCGTCAACTCTTTCAATTTCTCCCATGGCGCTTACTTTAATTAAGTATGTGAAAAATGTAATGTTCAATAGCCAGATTTCTGCTTACATAATTTGCGCCGAGTCGTAGAAAGAGGTCATCTATACATATAATAATATAATAGATATAATAAAACAGTAAAATCTGAGTGTCTTTACATTTAATACTTTTACAAAATAATCAATGTGTAATGGAACAGTAATAGGACACATATCGACAAAACAAAAAGGCTTCTGTTTGTCTGTTTGCCCACGCTAATCTCAGGAACTACTGGACGGATTTGAATGAATCTTTTTTTTTAATAGCTATTAGGTCTGGGCTACATATACGATAATCCCGGGAAATATTCTTCCCGGGAAAATGTACGGTTCCCGTGATATACACATTTTCGCGCAACGAAGTTACCGGCATCAACTAGTTAATAATATAATTTATCATTTGGATATACCAAACTAATATGAACACCGGGATTCTACTTACGTGAATATCCTTAGGATGCTCCCCCTCAGCGATGCGCACCATCCATATGAACTTGTTGATATCGTCGCCGGAGTAGCCGATGGCGCCGCCGAATATGACGAGCACGTAGTCGGCGCCGAGCGTCGTCATGATGTCGTACGCGCTCCGCTCGTCGCTCGCCATCGCCTTGCCGACGAGCGCTATGTGCGAGTTGTTCCACGTGTTGTTGTCGACCAATGTCGTGCGGTTCCCCATTCCGGCAATCTGTAAGCAATTATTTTTTTATTTTATGTATATTTAAAGGTAAAGAAACAGATTTTTAACACACATAACAATAATAGAGTAAAACTAGCTGGCCCGGCAAACTTTTTTTTGTCATATAAATAATTTAGGGGGATGCAAAATAGATGTTGGCCGATTCTCATAGATACCGGATAAGCACAAAAAAATTCATCAGAATCGATCGAGCCGTTTCGGAGGAGTATGGCAACGAAAATGTGACACGAGAATTTTATATATTAGATTACGCATACAGGCTAATAAATTTTTCACAATTAAATATTTGACACACAAGAATTTACGTTAAAAATATATCCGAAAATATGATACGATACCTGTTTAAAATCAAAATATTACCAATAATAGAATAGCTATAATTCCTTGATTGTGGCGGTAAAAGCTTTCAATTTTAAGTTGAAAAAATTATTTTTTTTAAAATTTAAGATTATGTTTTTCACATATCCTCAGAATAAAATGATTCTTAGCGTAGTTTGATCTGCACAAAGCTGTAACAAAAGTTGAATCATTACGAGTTAATTTTTGTTGCAGTTTTGTGTAGATTAAAACTATGCTAAGAATCGTTTTATTGTGATATAAATATACTTATAAACTTGCGTTACGATTAAAATTTATTGAAGAGCCCAGTTACACTTTATACGAATTAAAATAATTCTAATGCAGCTGTCAAATACCATACAAAAACCTATCAGTAGTTTAGAATAGTGTACTGGTATAAACAGAGTTCTGACGGGGCGTCCGAATTTTTGTGAGCATATTTTCTGTGATCAGAAAATGTTTGTGATCGAAAAATCATAATTTACTAAATCTATTTTGGTATTAATAGCTTGCTCGTGTGCCAGAAAGTTATTAATTTAAAAAAATATAAACTGCCAAAAATTGCTATTAACAAATATATTACCTGGTAGCCGTAATCCCACCATGACATGATTCTGGAGTCATCAGGTGTGTTCTGTGACAGCCAGCCGTACGCCTCCCTGAAGTCGTCCAGAATCTTGCGAGACCTGAGAAATACAATATTTATCTTTATTACACAATTCCCACACCGTGTGTAATTTTATTAACATACAACTTCGGTTTTTTACATTAAAAAAAACTTTATTCTGCAGCTTTGCCAAACTAAATTCTAACCCTGAGGCAAACAAACTTTTGGTCTTATTAATCCTAAGGATAGTAATCCTTCCTAATATTTTATAATATGGAAAAGTGTTTGTTTGCCTTTCCTTCACGCCCTAATAAAGCAACCAATCGGCTTTATTTTTGCCATAAACATAATTCAAAAGAATGGAAAGTACCATAGACTACCGTCTACCTTTGGTCCTATCATGTTACTCCACACTCGAATTCCATGGGAACGAAGCCATAATCAACTGTACTCGAAACTCACCCGTCGTTCCCATAACTGGCGAGCACTATACTGGGGCTGGAGTAGGCGTTTGATGTAGCCCAGGTGCAGTGCACAGAGAACAGCATCAGCAATATCATGAACGCTATGAGTGTGCCGGACCGCACGTTCATGCCGAGACCGGCGTCCGTTGGTGCCGGCTCCACCGTTCGCTTCTTGGGCTTGCCCGCCTGAAGGGGATTCGGTTTAATTAGTAAATCCTATACATATTATGTAAAATTCTTGTGTCACAGTGTTAGTTATTTCTTACAGACAGAACGGCTTTAGAGCCGACGGGCACTATCCGTCTGTCTAGCCTAACCTCTTTACGCCCAAACCGACAAACTGATTTTACGCCAGTTTTTTGTGAGGTCGTGGTATCTCTCCGGTCGAGCCGGCCCATTCGTACCGGAGCATAGCTCTCCCACGGCAATGAGCATCCCTATTACGTGTTTGCGATCGAAAAATGTCTCACTAGTACATGCCTCCACCGGGGTTTGAACCTGCACCCTCTTAAGTGCGAACCAAAGGTCTTACCCACTAATATTTTACTTGTATCTCTTATTATACTTGTACCTTCTTATACTTTTTATGCTAACACAGACATTTTAGGTTTTTATCTACCTCTACTACCTTATCGAAGAGCGGCTTGGAGTCTGGCGCGGGAGCTGGCGGCTGAGGCTCGTCCTCTCTGAGGGCCAGCTCCAGCAGTATGGAGAATGCTATGCCTGCCAGCACACAGACCGCCGGCGTTAGAGTCAGCATGAGACGCACCATCACACCGGCGAAGTACACCGCGCTGAGTGCGTATAGCGCCACTGTAATAGACATTGTGTTATAATAGATCCAGGGGTGTACTTACCCTAGGTTCTGGTCCTAAGGTATATAGCCTGGAGTGGCAGGGCCGGCCGGAATACTAGGGCAAAGCATCTCAAGGCGATAGATGGGGCGGAAAGCTACAAGAACCCGAGCCGCGCAATCTTAAAATATGTCCCTGAGTAGAGCTGGTAACCTTTGTTAAAATGGCAACAAAAACATTTCCTAATTGGTGGTGTATTAACATTTTTAATGAATGAATATAGAAAAAATAAACAAGCACACCTATCACTGTTGTATGAGTATAATTTCTAGAAAAATAAGGTCTAGTAAGTAGTAGTAAAAGTCTAGTAAAATAGTTATTACTAACCAAACACTCTCTCATCATTGATATTTTTGATGCAGTACCAGAGGCCCACTGGAAATGTGCACACTAGAACGTGGAGGTCAAAGAAGAAGGATGACCATGTGGTGGGCTGATGTTCTGATACAGAAGCTATGATCGGAATGTGGATTTTTGCATAGCCCGTATCCCAAAGTGAGTAAAACCTGAAATTACAACACAAACGATTATCGATGTAAGTTTACTATTTTGTATTTTAATAAAATAGACTTTTATTTCTCATTATATTTTCTCTAATAACTAACAAAGAATAAAAAACCTTTCTTTAACAAGAGAACATCCATAAAGTATGTACATGGTGTGATAACGTGTGGAGGGGTCCTATATTTTGTGATGATTTTATTTACAGATTTTAAATTTTAAATTTGTGACACAACACAAGGGGTACTTTATGAATGGTACCCAATGAATATAATCTATTTACATATCTTTTGCATTTAAATGTATGCAATTATGTTCAGAGTGTTACTTCGCGTATGTTACAAACATAATTTTAATTACAATGTAATGGCCTGTATGTGCTAACTAACTGTGTATTTAAATGACAAAAGTGCAAAATTATCCTGACACTAGTTATTTCTTTGTACAATTGTGTGAATGGTATGGAAAATATAGGTTTTCATTTTAGATTACAATATCTATAACATTGGTTTATATTATACATACATAATTTCATCAGTAAAATTATTTTGAAATAAATGTTTTTATTTGATCATCAATAATTAGTATTAGTTTATAAAAAAAGTGTACTTTACATAATTGATGCATCAATAAACTAGTTACATATGTTACTATATAAGATGTTGCTAAACAAGTTTCTAATGCACAAACAAGAGTACATTTATTTAAAACAAATGTAGTAAAAAGTAAGATTTAGTCAATATTCAGAATATTGCTTAGCATGTATATCAATACTTAAAATTATTATACTATGTCTTTCCACAATATAATTTTTAAAATAGATTTTGTTTCTGAGATAAGTACATTCAAACATATGGACATAAACATAAATAGACAAACAGATCAAACAGGAAAACATTGTTTTGGGATCTCTTGATCTTAAAGCTCCCATTATAAAATTTAATTATAAGTATAGATTAACAAGTAAATATGAATAGTAAATGAGTTCTACCTGCCACTCCAAGGTGCGATAACTCCCATGTAAGTAAGTAGGACAACCACTAGAAACACGAGTCCAGCACTCATTAGACCTCCCAGGATTAGCAGTTGTTTCCACTGTCCTTTAGGGTTTAGACTGTGTAGGTATTTCAGAGCTCCAACTGCCATCAGTAGTGCAAATACACCTTAAACAAACACATATAAATAAATATTTATTTCTCATGTATACAAATTACTAAATTAATGACTTAATTTCTCAAAATTATTGTCACACTATCCCAATTAATGATGTAAATATTTTGTCCCTTAATGTGTATTATAATATATAGAAAAATTATTAGTTACATGCTCAAGCCAAAAAAAAGTATGCTTAGCCCAGAGAGAATGTTATGTATGATAATTACCTGAGGCGGCCATATGCTCACTGGTTCGGATAGGCTGGAAGCCCACAAATGGAATCTGCATAGACAGCAGTAATCCCACTATATAGAACACAGTGTAGCTGACAAACAGCCTCTGGGAAAACCTCCCCATGATAAGTAGAACAAACACATGAAGAGGTATGAGGTTTATTATAAACACATAACCTCCCCAAGCTGACACCTGTGAAGACACAATTTAAATAATTATTTGTATAGCTGTAGAATTTAAAATTTGGATCTTTATCTTAATACAAGTTTCTTCACTTGTTAAAAAAATAAAACAATTCTTACGTACCATATAAAAGTAAGATAAGGCAGTGCATATTGACCAGAAAATTGAACCACTCTTTATGCTCTTCAGCCACAAATAATAAGTGAATTGCAGTGCAAATATGGCTATACCCTCATTGTCATAACTTCCTGCTACAGATCTACTGCTGTAGCCGGGTACTATTGCGATGAAACATGCAGCAAAGAGGCCGGCACCCCGGGACCACAGTTCCGAAGTTAGCAAGTATGTTGCTATAGCAGTTAAGCCACTGAAAATAAAACCACACAATAAAGCTAATATTCAAAGTATTGTAATTATTTCAAAAACATAAATATAATGATAATACCTAAATACCGGCGCCAAAAATACACAAATGTCCCTAATATGTATGGGAATGTTGAGAGTGTGGAGTATCCAGTGTATGGTCCCTGAGGTTATCATAAGACCAGGGTACACTGTTCCCCCCACGATACGGCCGAGGGGGTACCACGCCCGCTCATCGAACCAGTTCAAAAAGTTGTAGAACCCATGCTCGACCATGTAAGCGGTAGATCTGTAGTTGAACCTGAAAGTGACATTTTGGTTAATACTAAACTTTTATAAAAATCGATGTTTTATAAAAATGTAGACATCTTACCATGGGTCGAACTCGTGAATTATGCTCTCAAATCTTATTACAGCGAAAAGCCGGGAAGCAAAACCGGCCAACCAAGCCAACAACAGAACCGTAACAGTGATCAATGTACTGAAGCCGGTAGTGTTCTCAAATATGCCTTTCCGTTGTCCATTTGCCGGGTTCGCCTCTATGGACGTCGGCATTTTGAAGTTTATAATATTATTTAAAATCCCCAATTCGGTATAAATAATTCTCCATACATTAATCTCAACAACACAATTTATTGAAAATTGATTGACTTGTAAGTGACTGACACGTCTCTCTAGAAAATAGTTGCCCTAATAAAAAAAAAATGCCAAATGCCACGAATCAATTGTATTTGAATCACGAATTTAAAAAAAACTTCAACAATTCTTATGAGAATCATGGGTTTCAAGGGTTTTGAGTTATTTACTTTATAAACTCACGATTACTGCAGATTAAAAAGTACGTACATATTTTAATAAATAATTGTATACATTTTACATTTTGGATGACAAATCTTGTATTTTTGCTTTAAAAAATGCATCTATAAAACAGCACAGCTGTGCTTGACGTTTCTACTGTCAATGAACTGTCAGTTAACAATTTGACGTGTTTGACATTGTCAAATTTGTGAATGTTGGGGTTGGTTGGGGTGATTCACAGACTACTTGGGGTGATTTCAAGAATTTATTAATTTAATTTAGCAATAAAATAGGAAATAAAATGATACTTTAGCGAGAAAATGATCGAGTTATCGAGAAGGTATTCTAAAAAATAAGTATATGTAGTCAAGATCTGATAGGACTTAGAAATGTCTACCTTTCAAGAAATAGTTAATTTGAACGTCGGTGGCACCAGGTAATTGTTGTGTATCTTTTCAGTTTACTAGAATAAAATTTACATATTCACAAGTAAACAAGATGAAGTGATATTGAAAATTTACGACGCTTTATTCCTTTTAGGTTTGCTACATCTTGGCACACATTAACATGGGTACCAGATACGTTTTTTACCGCTCTTCTCAGCGGCCGAATTCCCACGGTGCGGGATGAAACAGGTGCTATATTCATCGACAGAGACCCTAAGTTGTTCTCGCTAATATTAAACTATCTTAGAACTAGGGACATTGATTTAAATGATGTAAACATAAGAGCTCTAAGACACGAGTGTGATTATTTTGGTATCACACCTTTAAGTAGAAGATTAGCATTGTGTGATGAGATAAATCACTCATCATGTGGGGATGTACTATTTTATGGATACCTCCCACCACCATGTAAGTATTGTTTACAATTTCAGACTATCATTTAAAAATATATATTTATATTGTAAATTAATTTTATATTTTACTAATAATATTTTTTTGATGAGACTTAAAAACTTTTTTTAGTAAAGGTTCCTACACCTGGAAGCAACAATGGGAGAAACTCTGGGACAGTATCACAAAAAAACTTAACAGCATCAAATGCTGAGGGGACGGTCAATAGAACACACTCTAGGAACTCTTCTCTGGACCTGCGTACTGTTGGCAGAATTCCCTCTCAAGATCAGCTGAGGTTCAGTTTTACATAGAAAATTTAATTTCAAAATATAGAAAATTAGGATAGTCATTTGACAAGAAACAATAATTCTAAAAATTATGAAATCTTAGCAGTGAAGTTTTTTTTTTCAAGAAAATCTTGCAATAGTAATTTTAATAAGCAAAAATTTTTTTTTTACTTTGCAGCCGCTGTGGAAGGGGGCATTCAAGGGCAGCTTCACTTGGAAATGCTGAGACTCTTAAAGGTCTTAAAGGATCAGCAGAAGGTAGGCAGTTCAGAAATGTTATATTTTTGTATTATTATTTTTCTTAAAAAATTAACCTGAAGCTGCTACTCTATAAAAAAATTGTATTAACTATAACCCGCTTTTAAATATTATGATTTAGAAACAGGTCTACTATGTAATTTTACACAGCCACAAGTTAGAGATATATTTCATTAAATTATTTGTATTTCAGGAAACACATGGAATGAAAACATGAAAGTTCAAATAATTAAGGCACACCACAATTGGATAGCAGTGGCATATTCTAACTTTGTCATTGGCTACAGGTATTTTTAGCTTCTTATCTATAATATCATGATATCATGTTTGTCTTCATTACATAAAACTTAGCTGCATTTCATAAAATATGATATAATATTTATGTTGCAAACCTTTTCATTTTAATTTTAATAACTTTTAGTTTTTAGGAGTCCATACCTAAAGGGTGAAAACAGAACCGTATTACCATAGAACAATTATTTTATAGACTTACAGAACCATACAAACTTTCGTATACAGGAAAATCATCTTAGGTCTAGATCGCGCTAGTCACGATGCTGGATAAATTCGGAAATATAATAATACAACAAAACTAGACATTAACATCAAACGGAGTAACCTTAAAACGCGAAAAACATTTTTCTGCATTTTTAAAATACCACATTAACACTTGTATATTAATAATAATGATTTTCTAAAAAATACTTCAAAACCAATCCTTACCACCAGTTTTGAACAGCAGCTGGTAGATGGCGTCAGTATAATTTACAAAGTAACTTGAATATTCAACATACCTATCTGCGCCATCTAGTCTTCTCTCCAGAACATAAACGCCATGTCGATTCTGACCATTTAACTACTTATTGCGTACATATACCTTGTAATACATTAATCAGCGACATCTAGCTGTAAAATAATTTCTAAAATTATGACACAGCTAGATGTCGCAAACGTGTTAATTTTTATTCAATACTGAACTAAAAACTATGGACACGCTAATTTGTATGGGATTCGCTACTCTAGGTATAATTCCTATATGGTAATACTGATACCTCAATGTCTGGATTGTCTGAAGTTTGGAATTATCGCAGAATATGTATATCTGTTGCTGCTATAACAACAAATACTAAAAAAATATAAATTTAATATTTAAGTGCAACTCTAGTACAACAAATATGTGTTTGCTATTTCCTTTCTTGATAGTAGATTGATAAATTCGACATGTTAGTCATCGGCATCTTAATGAGCATGTGTTCAAAGCCCTGCGCTTAACTTTCTTTTATAAATTTAAAATGTTTTTATAGATTTAAAAATACTGGTATGAAACCCCTTTGTGCACGAGTTCAACTTGCGCTTGGGCGGTTTTTTTCTTTTTAAACACTGGAGCTTTGCACTTAGGCTGAAAAAGGATTTATGGTTCACTGTTGAAAATTAATAATGTGTCACAGATTGACAGATTCTTGCGGTTGGTATGTGGTGTTTCATTCACCAGTCCAAGATTCTCCCATTGAGCGGATAGCACTGAATGCTAAATCTGGAAGTAGTGCTACATCAAGTGGCAACAATAATGCAGGGACTGATGTGATGCTGGGCATCTCTAGTGGACCTCTTGTGAGGCTCTGGGGTTTCTTAACTCATTCTGAGCCAATACGAAGAACACTGATAGGTAAGTGTAAGAAATCTACTTGTTTACTGTCAGAACCTACCTACCTAATAGAAATAAGCTTTGGTTAGTTACAAATTGATACACATAAATCCATAGAGCATATAACCAAAAGAGCGGAATTGTTTCTGAATATTATTAGTTTTGTTTGAAAAGAAATCCACCAAAAGCCACTGCGCTCTGATTAGTAGGAAGTATCAGCGTACTTACACACACACACAGGTCTCTTATTGGTGCGTACTGTTTTAGTGCTCTCGATGCATAAATCGCACAAAAATTATTTCCATTTGATCCATTTCTCTGTATCAACTTGTCAATTGACTTTAACATACAGCATTGTTGTTATCATCAGGCAAAATATTTTATGAACAAACTAATATTATTATCTTATATAAATGTAACTTATATTTCGAATGACCATTTAAGGCACATTCAACCTCGGCGTTCGGGTGGAGCATCTGTTGTTCGTGGGGCCGCAGTTAGTGGCACTCAGCGGTGGTGGTGGGGGCCGCAGCAAGGCGGGAGTCTGGCATACGAGCACGCAGCACTGGCAGACGCAAGATGTACCGCAGCTGTCCGCCCACGTCACCGCCGGCAGCTTCCTGCTGCTCGGCACTGCCGCCGGCACCATTAATTATATAGGTATGTACCTTGTTATGGCAAATATCATAGTGGTTTGTTTGCGAAGAGGAGGAGGTTGATAAGTGACAAATGAAATTCCATATAGGAGGCACAAAATTTTGTACAGTGTATCGCTTCTTGTCTCTCTCACGCTAGAGTACATTAATATGACAACGATCAGCTTCATAAGATAAATTTAAAAGAAGTTTATTTGCTTTGTGACCATACTACTGCTAACAGGCACCTTCTCCTTCTTGTAGGACGGACCACTGCGATATTTGCCAGTCAATTCAGTTTGGATTCGAGTTGTCTGAATTAAATTTATTTAAACTTACATTATTACACTTATGAGTAAGTTATTGATTTGTTGTTTCGTTTGCACCTTCAGATATGCAAAAGTTTCCCCTACGTATGAAAGACAATGATCTCCTCGTGACGCAGCTATACAAGGATCCAAACCAAGAGCCCATTACAGCCATATCAGTGTACCTTACCCCTAAAACAAGTAAGTGCATCATACTTCATACTATTATAATAAATGCGAAAGTTTCCGAGTTTGTTATTGTGTATGGTTGTTGTTTCTTCTCGATTAAAAGGCTGCAGCGATTTTGACAAAATTTGACACGGAGCTAGCTGGATTAACACATAGGATATAAAATCTGGATTATTCTACTCGATGGAATCTAACCTGCGTCACGTGCGAATAGAAGATTCTTAAAACATATTTCTTGTATGCGTGGGTTTGTCACTGAACTTCTAAACTACTGCACCGATTAAGATTTTATTGAAATTGTGTGTGTGTCTTAAGAACATGAGAATGGTTTCCACTCACAAGTAAGTCCTACCGGGCGTGAGTCCACTAGTAATCACTAGGGTCATCCAATCGTCACGTCTGAGACAATTCATAAAATATTTAAGCAATGTTTAACTAATCAAGGTTCGCTGTCCCTCTCTGCCGTGTGACGTTGATTAATAATAATATAATATCTATGGACGCTTTACTACACGTCAGTCTAGCCCCGTGCCGAGGGACTTCTGTTACGGGTACCAGACAACTTAAATATATTTAATACTTTTATACTATACATATATTTAAAAAAAATATATATGATACACATATTTAATACACATCATCATAATACATAAGACCCAGGAACAATCAAAAACTTTTTGCGTCGTCGGCGGGATTCGAACCCGCGACCGGGGGGCTTAAGCTACCAACTGAGCCACAGAGGTCGTCGTCGTCGATTAGCTCAACACTGTTTAAATATTTTTATGAATAAGGGGGAATAATTTCATGTATAATTTATGTTAGTTTTTAAGGTATATATTTTATGGGCCTTTCTAGCCTGATTTAAGCGGTAAAATAAAATAAATCCAGCTAAAATAAAGTAACTCAAAGATTGTATATTACGCCTCAGATTTATGCGGCAACTGGATAGAGATAGCGTACGGCACGCGGTACGGGTCGGTGCGCGTCATCGTGCAACACCCGGAGACAGTCGGCCATGGACCGCAGCTGTTCCAGACGTTTACAGTACACCAAAGCCCAGTTACCAAGGTAAAAAAGATAACTGAAACTGCACTAAAGCTTTACCACAACCGCTGTACCGCGCCCTAGGAACGTGGGACGGAGCGGGGGACGGGTAAGATAATAGTACTGCTGCCGGCGTTAACGCCCAACTGACTGAGTACCACGGCCGGTATCCATGGTAACCCTCCGCCGCGCCGTGCTCATACCCAAGGCACGGTAAAGCTCTTGTGGTCAAGCTATAGTGGCTGTAGTAGTAAAACGTCAGTCCTATGAAACAATAATGAAATGTAACTGAAGTAAGGGTCTTTTATCCTTAGGTATCTCTATCGGAGAACTACCTGATATCGGTGTGCAGCGAGTACAACCACGTGCGGTCGTGGCGAGTGACGCGGTTCAGGGGGATGATATCCACGCAGCCGGGGACCACGCCCAAGGCGGCCTTCACCGTCCTCGCGCTAGAGGCGCCCACTGCGCAGGCGCACAATGACGCTGGTAAGTTATTTTTTTCGATCTGATTGAGCACCATCCATAAAGTACGTCACACACGTTTCATGGTTTTTAGACCCCTCACCTGCCCCTTGTCACAGGTGGTCACAATTCTGAGGACCTCCCTACCCTCACTATTGTGACGTCACAAATTTTGAAATTTTACACCAAAAAATTAAATTTTGAGATTCAATTTAAAAATTTTAAATGTGACGTCATTAAACTGAGGACAACCCCCCCACCCTTATGTCACACCGTGTCATCTGAAGTTAAATTTAGTGGTTTTCTTAAAATTATATCAAATACCCAAAAAGAAAAACAGTGACAAATTTTGCCGTTTTTCCATGACATTTTAATAATAATAATAATAATAATAATATTTTGACAGCTTGTGTAGACAAAATTAGAATATTTTGTGAGGATACGTTATGTGATGTAATTAACGTTTTCATAATTTATAAAAATTTATAACCTCCGAATTTGAAATGCAGGACCATATGGCGAACAGGACGAGGAACAGATATTCATACAGAAGGTCGTCCCCGACACAGACACGCTGTACGTGCGACTCGCTTCCAACGGAAAGAGGTAAGGAGATCTTGTTTAAACGATAAACATTTTTGACAAGATACCTATGCGTAAAAGCAACACTTAAGTAGACTCATTCTAAATTATCTTGTAGTTAAAATTATTATTATTTGACGTCGCCTAATTTCTTGTAGTGTTGACACGATGTTTCTGTTAAGTAGCCCTAGAGTTTATTCGCAATCTTAAACACTTCAAAAAACAAAAAGATTCTTTGCTAAGCCTTTCCAATGTATCAGACAAAGACCAACTTAAAATTGCTATACCTTGTTTAACTTTTTTTAAAAATGAAGTCGATAATGCAAGCGCGCCAGCTGACAACGTCGTAATTAATATCTAAATGCGACGTTGTCAGCTCGCGCTCAGCGTAATTATTATCATGATCAGTTGTATTCGTTTCAATTTTTCTATCGCGCAAATTCTACATTGCGCATTGCATGTCAAAATCACGTCAGACGTCGAAACCGCAACGTGAAGCGTGAAAATCAACGTCAAAATATAAACAACTTCTGTGACTTTGCCACGACATGACAAGATTAAGAAATGCGCGATAGAATAGTTGAAGCGAATAAAACTAAAGCGAATGAAACTAAATATAAAAATACAACTTCTGTCGAGTGTTGAAACTTCGAGTACAAAAGGGAAGCTACAAAAGACGCTAGCGAAAAAATGTAATAAAATGCCACTTTATTAACGAGGTCAAGCGCCCGCAGCAGCATCTTTAGCCAAATCAGAAAAGGATTGAAATTAATTTTTTCATGGGAAAGCAACCTTAACGCATCACGTAAACTCATGTGCTGCACTGATAATAGATCCATCCCACCCTTCCATATTCCAAATTGTTTCGAAATTCGTAGGGTATGCACGATCCGGTCTGTGGACGGTTCCGGCGTGTCGTGCTTCGTGTTGGCGGAGTGCGAGGGGGCGCTCAGGCCGCGGCGGCTGCTGGTGTGCGGGCATCGGTCCGGCGCGACGCAGCTGTGGGACCTCACCGCGCACATCGACCGCGCAGCGCGACCGCCCCCCGCCCCGCCGGCGGACGCGCCCGCACCCCGCACCGCGCCACCCGGTTAGTGTTGCGTACAAATAGTTCGACTCAGTTGTGTGCGCTTGTGGACTTCTGTCAGAAAACCTGTTTATACATAGTTCAACTCAGTTGTGCGCGCGGCTCTATGTGTGGGCAAACCTTTTTATTCGAGCGACGCCTGCCGCATCACCACCACATGCATGAAAGATGTATATTCACAAGCGCACGCACACTTAGGGCCACGCGCACAACCGAGTTGAACTGTACTTGACATGTGCTACCCACCTACTGTTCCTACACGTTCCCTATATTAAGGTATTTTAAATAATATTTCTTTGTTTTTAGGATCGCGAAACCTTTGTGTCTCAGGTCTCTAACGATTCTACATTATGGAAGAACGTTAATGGTAGGCTTTATAAGATTTTTAAATATAGTGTAAAAATATAATAGTGCCAAAGAGGCTCAAACTCTTTTTGTGCCGATAAAACCGAACCCTACATCTATCTTAAATGTATAAAAAAAAAATACTTCTAAACTGTAAAAATAATATTCATAGATATAATATAAGTAGTTCTGCTAAACACCCGCTCTCAGTCTATCTCAGTCTATCCATTGCGCATCCTTTTTGGTATGCAACATTATTTGTCAAATCTTCATTATTTCAAGTGTAACTACCGTAAAATATTCAACCTGCACTCGAAGCTGATAGAGCGAGCTCGATAGAGCGTCCGTGGCCTAATGGGTAGACCTTTGGTTCGCACTCGAGAAGGTGCAGGTTCGAACCCCGGTGGAGGCGTGACCAATGAGACATTTTCCGGTCTCAAGTACATAATGCGGATGCTCACTATCGTGGGGGATCCATGCTTCGGCACGAATGGGTCGACTAGACCGGAGTGATACCACGGTCTCACAAGAAACTGGCGTGAAACGGCGTTATGCTGTGATTTCATTATTTGATTTGAATCATAACTTCGACAGCGTCTCATATAGAGAACCATGCTTCTACAATGTTCTGTCGGATACGTCGTCACAAAATCCTTACATCTGGCTTCGGAGTGAAAGACAGGATGCCAGCTTTCAGACCTTTCTATCTGAAGTTCTTCTTCAAGAATATCATAGAGGAGGATGTTATATACCTGGTCATACAGGCTATGTCGTTTTCCTCGGCTTTTAAAAGTAAGTTATTATTTTATTTAAATTTTTAGACGGAAATATTTAACCAATAAATGTAAGGCACTAGGTCAGCTAATTGTTAGAGATGTCTTTATAAAATAAAGGAATTAAAAAAAAGTATCGGCTATCCACGACTAATGTGACAGATGAAGTTTCGAGGATCTGTCAAATAAGCTGTGGATATATTCGATACCCATCAGGAAGTGGTGAAACCGGGCTTAATTATTATTCATAGGTATTCATACCCCCTCATTCATAAAAATATTTAAACAGTGTTTAACTAATCAAAATTCGCTGTCCCTTTCCAGAATATTGTAAAAATCACACGCAGAAAGGGACAGCGAACTTGATTGGTTTTGCTTAAATATTTTTATAAATAAGGAGGTTAGTTAATATTTCTTAACTTTAAGTGCAAATTAAATTTGTTCTCCTTCATTTTAGCCGCAAACGAAAAGATCTCAAGTCCCGTGCCGTTTGTTATAAAGCACTCAGCGAATGGCAACCTTAAGTACATAGACAGAGAGTCTATTTCGTATCTGGGATATCTACCACAGGATATCATAGACAAGGACATGTTTGAGTTCTACCATCCAGCGGATTTGGTTTATCTCCTACAAGTGTATGAGACCCTGGTTAAAGAGGGGAGCTATGATCGATGCAAGCCTTATAGGTGAGTCAACATTATAATCTGGGAGCTGATAGCAATTTTTGAGTAAGTATTTGAGGCAAGCTGAAACCTTGTCATATAGCTCTCATATATAACACCCCAATACGGCACTGAAGACCTAACTGATGAGAAGCGAGGCAAAATCACCTAAAGTAAAAAAAAAAATTTATTCGGACAAAAATTTTTTTGAGACACTATGTTATTTTTATATGTGGTAATTAAATATGTGAATTAAAAAAAAATGAAAAAATTATAAGCCAGATAATTTTAGCGGGGGCTTTAACAATGCCAGCCGCGTGCAAAAATTAGTTTGCGAAAATAGTTTGCAAAAATAAAAGTATTTGTGGCAACTCGAAATTCTAATACAAGATTTTTTTATCACTAAACAATCTGATTTCGAAGGATATTTTTGGAACATTTCTTTTTTTTAGTTTTTTTTAGCCCCATTCCTCACCAGCCAGGTCTGCAGTTTAGTATTGGGGTGTAATAGGAGAGATACATTACAAGGTTTCAGCTTGCCTCAAATACGTACTCAAAAATTGCTGCCAGCTCTCGGTTTATTACAGAAATTATACGAATCTATATGGGTTTCGTTTTAGTCATTTGGCCTACAGGTAAAATCGCATGCCCGGGATACTCACTAGCTACTTTTTCATGCTAGTGACAGTAAGCTATTAAGCCAGTAAGCTTTTGGGTTCGCAGCCATAGCTGAAATTAGTTATGCTAGAGAAGAACGCAGCATTCCGATCGTCTTATTCGAGTCACAAAACTGTTTTGGAGTAAGGCCCTAACGTCAGCTAGACAAATCAGCTTAAAAGTGCTAGCTATTCTAGCTTAAAAAAGTGGCCTCGTTTTTCCAGGCGTATTTTTGGATTCAAGGCGAAATTAAAAATTGTTTTTGAAAAATTGAGATTACCGGTTGATTTTGTAGTAAGACTTTCTTTGACATATTACATTCTCATCTCATATTTTGCATAAAATATGCTTAATGATTATTACATATTCAAAATAACTAGAGGTCGAAATTCGACCATAAATATTTAAATCCATCGTGTAGAGGAGCTATAAAACTATAATCTATTTTTAATTTCATTACAGACTTCAATTTGGCATATTAAAGGTCTCGTTACCAGCTTACTCGTTGCCATTAAATTTTATTTAAAAAAATCAAACTTCAACCATAGACATAAGTATTTCGTGCATGATTATCGTGTAATGTCTAAATATTGTAGTGTATGTATTGTAGTGTTCGTAGCGTTTCATTTATTATAAAAATACAAACACAATTAAAGCATATTTTAAAATAATAATGGTATTCCACGCTCCTCCTCCATATCAACTACAACTGGGAGAAATTTCATGCTTTTGTATCTACGCGTCTTTCTTAAAAAAGGGATACAAAGTTTTCCGCTCACGTAGCAATATTTAGATGATTTTTCTTCCAGAATGTTAGCCCAGAATGGAAACTATATAAAATTAGAGACAGAATGGATGTCATACATTAATCCCTGGTCTAGGAAACTGGAATATATCATTGGGAAACACTATGTTGTAGAGGTGAGTCAACATTTAAAAAATAACTGTATTGTAGATATTCCGACCAAATGACGTAGGTCCGTCAACTGGCTCTTTTTCAATTTCCCCCATTATACATAGAAAACATTTTGATACATTCTACCCCCAAGGAAAAAATGGGTGATTTTTTTTTTATGCAAACTTCTTAATTCGGGCAAAGATCTG